>CASHTC010000965.1:30000-37500 GCA_949357725.1 Hyperoplus immaculatus | reverse complement strand
CACAGAGAGACACACAAACACACACAGAGAGAGACACACACACACACACACACACAGAGACACACACACACACACACACACACACAGAGAGACACACAGACACACACACACACACACACACACACAGAGAGACACACAAACACACAGAGACACAGAGAGAGAGACACACAGACACACAGACACACACACACAGAGACACACACTCTCTTACCGGTGGGCTCCTTGGGACAGACGTCGGGCAGCGATCTGATTGGAGGACGGCGAGAGGGGGAGGAGTCTGCTCGTTCCTTCAGATAAACTCCGCCTCTAGAACTGTGACTGGACGCCATGGCAACAGGGCTGAACCTCCTAGGAGGCTAGCTGCAGACAGACAGACAGACAGACAGACAGACAGACAGACAGACAGACAGAAATGGGGTTAGATTAGGGGTGTGCGAAATTGGCAAAAAATAATATCTCAATATTTTTGGATGGATTTAGCGTTCTCCAGAATCACTGACTGCACCTTTAATCTGACCGCTCACACTATTTAGACCCTCTAATCCCATCACACACACTGTTTAGACCCTCTAATCCCATCACACACACTGTTTAGACCCTCTAATCCCATCACACACACTGTTTAGACCCTCTAATCCCATCACACACACTGTTTAGACCCTCTAATCCCATCACACACACTGATAAGGAAAGATTAAGAGGGAAGGTGATTGCACTATCCACACTTAAGGACTTGGGACTTCTGAAAACATTTTATTTATATATATATATATATATATATATATATATATATATATATATATATATATATATATATATATATATATATATATATATATATATATATATATATATTGTTGTTGTATTGTTGTAACTTGTATTTATATTTTCTATATTTATATTTATATAACTGTGCAGCTGGAGGACTGCAACACAATGTCGCTGTCTTGTGCAATGACAATGAAGATTATTCTGATTCTGCTTTCGAAGGTCTGTAGCCTCACTGTCACTATGCAGTGTTCACCCTTAGTGGGGCTGCCCCGCTGTATGGCTGACTGACTGTGTTTTGGTGAGTTAGTGCTATAGACGCCTGGCTTTCGCATGCAGAATATATGTACAATAAAAATATTTTCTACTCTCTTTCCCATGTCTTTTTGCACTGTTTACAACTTCTATGTATATCTGAAGATGTTCTTCTATACTTCTGTGTCATACTAGAAAGAAAATACTGCTATTGCATTGTTGGAAGGAGCCCCAGATGCAAAAACAGCTAAGACACTAGGCCTCTACGTTAAAAATGTCACCCTGTTCCTCAACAAAAGCAGTTATTATCCATGACCCAATGTATGATATGTAATATTCTGAGGGTTATTACGGATGGATTTGTTCCCATGTTTTAATGTACTATTGTGTGCAAACGACTGCTCTTCTAATTATTACCGCACATAGCTAATAAAACAAGGACTTTAACTTGAAGTTGACCAAAGTTTGTTGTGGTCTAGGTATGTCTGTTTAGCATCAAATGTTGTTGTAACGCTACAGCTCCCATGCTTATGTTAATTAAATCATGATAAGTAAACATAAGAGATAAACGTGTGTGTGTGTGTGTGTGTGTGTGTGTGTGTGTGTGTGTGTGTGTGTGTGTGTGTGTGTGTGAGTGTGTGAGTCTGTCTGTCTGTATCTTGTTTTTCTTTGACATGTCAAATCATTGATCTTGCAGGTTTGACAGACACTAGCAACTAGCCAGCCAGCTTAGCATTAGCTTAGCTCCAGTGCTAACTCACTCAATGCTATGTTTATAGGTAATTTGTACCATCTACAGCGCTCACATTGAAGTCAACACTTAGCCGAGACACAACACACATAAAAACTATCTATATTATGAATGACAAGGTTTAAAAATACTATAAATCGCCCAGGCCTGAAGCTAAAATGCTATAATGCTAAAGCTAGAGTAGTACAGCTGGGTGTTGCGGTTACACGTAGACTGGCTGATGCTAATGGTAGCAAGTTAGCTTGCACTGTTGACAAGCGACTTTAGAATTAAAATTAAACTAAAAAGACACATATGTGAGTGACTGTGGACATTTAAAAGCCTCCGTACCTGTTGTGTGGAAGCGCAGGTGTCGCTATTTCTCTCGTTCACCATCACAGGAGCACCGGAGGAACCAGGGGAAGGGATAAACTACAATACAAACCGGTAGGACTACAATACCCAAGATGCAATTCTTCTTCTTCTTCTCGTGCCAGAGACCAGAGAGCTAGGAGCTGATGACGCCGCCGCCTGCTGTTTACAAACTGTCACAATCACCGAGTAAACTTTTTTACTTTTACACGAAAACCTGTTATTTTTAAAAGAGAAAGATCATTTCTGATAAATATATATATATTTAGGCGTACTACAATAAACGATTTTTATTTTATTTTTTGACAATTTTCTGTTGAAATATTTATGAAATATAATTATTCCTTTTTATTTTTCTAACCTTCATTTCACAGGAAAACCTTTCACACTAGAATTTGTATTATTTGTATTTATATATTTGTGTTAATATATTTATGAGTATGAGTAATTTACTACACTACATGAGACCAATTTAGTAGCCTATTATTGAAGATAATGTTCTGTAAAAATATTTATGTAAAAATAATTAATTTAAAAAATAATTAGACGAATTGACCAGCATCTCTACCATTGTGTCCTTGGGCAAGGCACCTCTCGAGTGTGGTGTCTTGAAAGGGGATATGCAAATACAAATTTAAAGGTAGCCATTGACTAATACAGTAACTTAACTTAACAAAGGGTTTTTTTATGATCTGGCTGGGTCACCAAACCAAATAAAGACACACACACAGACATCCGCAATTGTTTTAATTTTTATTTTATTTGCACTTTGTACAAAAAACAATCGCTGAATGAAACATATGGAAATAAATTAGTAATTGTAATTTTTAATCCTGAATTTAAACTGCTGCTGGTTTTTAACTGAGGTATCCTGAGGTCTGAATGAAGAAAAGTTCACCCAAAAATTTGCCAAAATACCAGACTACCAATGTATTGTTTTAGCCTTAAAAAGGAACAAAACTTGCTTAAAATGAATGTTTTCGACGATCGTGACATTTGAAGGATATTAACGCTATTAACGCGAGCAGGGACCTGTATTTGTTCACCGTGTGTGTGTGTGTGTGTGTGTGTGTGTGTGTGTGTGTGCGTGCGTGTGTGCGTGTGTGTGCGTGTGCGTGTGTGTGTGTGTTGATGCCAAAAGCAGAACGTGCTTCATCAAACAAGATAGCATTTATTAATTTTTATTCCTCATGTAACTACAAAAAAAAATGGTGGTTGACTGTCTAAAAAGCCCGATGGATTTTTTCAGTTTTTTTTCCAACATTTTCCTGTGAGGAAAGTTTGTTTATTCAGTTATGGGAATAAACCTTAGAAAATGTTTCACTTCTCTGACACACCCAAAGTTACACACTGCACCTTTAATATCCTATAGTAGTTGAACAGCATCACAAAGGAAGGCCACTTTAGTCCAAATAAAAAGATAAATACATGTTATGGATCAATAAAAGACAAATGAGTCACAATTGACTGAAACCAATTCTATACAATACAAACGTAGGATCAAGTCTTAGTGTTACTGTCGCTTTAAGGCAGGTGAGACAGTGGTTGCGTTCCGAATCGCATACTTTCTACTATATAGTATGGTAGAAAAAAGATTTAGGATGTCCCGATTCTTGTGGCCAGATTTAGGATGGTTAGAAGTACCCGGATGTCCTACTTCATGCGGCCAAGATTGTTAGTGTTGAAAACTGCATCCTATTTGGGCGATTCTGACCCACAATCCAGTGCGCACGTGAAGTGACGTCACATTGACGAAGCCTCCATATGAAAACAAACGGGGATGAGACGGATATAAAAGCAAGAGGCAAGATCAAGGCGCAATGTTATGATGAAATAAGAGAGTAAAAGTATGTCCCAATAGTATGCCTACTGCATCCTAACTAGATTATTTTTATGGTCGGATGTAGTATGTAGAATAGAAAAAAGAAAGAGGAGGAGATTCGGAACGCAACCAGTGATCTGCCGAACCAAGAAAAAAACAATTATAAAGTAATATTTTGTGCATTTTGTTTCACCTTGGGTCAATAATAAAACACAATCGGGAAGAGAAATTTGCACTGACCCCTTAATTATTTAAATATCAACCTCTATTAAAGGGACACTGTGTAACATTTTAGGTAATTTATTAGCTAAAATCAATATCCTCATTCATCAATATGTCCTCATTGGTGTAAAATCACCTCTGCCAATAATCTGAATTATCCTCCTGAGCGGAGAATTACAAATATTAATATTACATTTTGTACATTGAGCAGGCAGGTCTTATGGAGGAATCCATGTTGGTTGGAATGTCATCAGGTGCATTGTTTAAAATTTAGAATTGTTCTTGTCCTTGAAGGCCACTGTAGCTTCTGTTATTATTCTAAAGGGTTGGGGTTACCCAGGGAGCGTTGCATTCTAGAACTTTGTAGAACTTTCTTGAAGATGTCATATTACACAGTGCCCCTTTAACATATATTATCAACACTGGAATTTGTTTTCAGCACACATACAGTATCATGAAGAGATATTCACTGATTTTGACAAAAAGCATTCTCCAGAACTCTGTTGTTTTAAAATAAATTAAGTTAAGTTATAAAAAAATTCAAAATTCAAAAATATTATTCCCATAACCCCAGTCCAGAGGTCTCTGGCATATGACAAAGTGTATACAAAGCTGGCTAGCAACAACATGCCCGTTTACAGAGCCTAGGCTGTGTATTAACTCAAAGTGTATTGTTCTGTAGTTCTAGATAGGGAGGCTTGGTTGTTCCACGGCCCACCATGGCTCGCTACATGCCTGTTTACAGAGCCTAGGCTGTGTATAAATAAACTCAAAGTGTATTGTTCTGATTGGTTGCCAGTCCAGTGGTCTCTGGCATATGACAAAGTGTATACAAAGTGGGCTAGCAACAACATGCCCGTTTACAGAGCCTAGGCTGTGTATAAACTCCCAGTGTTTAGTCCAGCGGGCTCTGGAAGATGAGCCTCACGTAGCCGTTCTCTCCCCCGAGCGGAGCCACACAGAATGGGCACGTAGCGTGGAAGGTG
The DNA here is from genome assembly GCA_949357725.1 of Hyperoplus immaculatus. NCBI lineage: Eukaryota > Metazoa > Chordata > Actinopteri > Uranoscopiformes > Ammodytidae > Hyperoplus > Hyperoplus immaculatus. The sequence goes on along the minus strand of CASHTC010000965.1, from coordinate 32,345 downwards.
TGGGTCCCGTGTGGAAGCAGCACGCGGCTCCAATACGCCGCCGTCTCCTTCGAACACACATGGCCGCACGGGACAAACGCGTGTGTGGGTGTCTCTGAGTCCACGTAAAACCCTGCTTCACAAACATATACAAAGGTGGTCCCTAAGGAAGCTTGCTACATGCCCGTTTACAGAGCCTAGGCTGTGTATAAACTCAAAGTGTATTGCTCTGTTGTTTTAGATAGGGAGTCTTGGGTGTCCTTAGTCCAGTGGGTTCTTTGATTTTGACAACAAGCGTTCTCCAGGATCGCTGACTCCACTTTTAAGGACGTAATGTTGTAGTTTTAACCTATAAATAGTAAAAACCAGATACACGGATTATTTGGAATGGTTTCCAGAGCTGTATATTGGTCTAAATTCAGTTAAATTAAACATTAAATAAATGTAACAATTCCCACCAAAAACTAAAAAACCCAAAATGAATTGTTCCTAGTCCAGTGGGCTCTGGAAGATGAGCCTCACGTAGCCGTTCTCTCCCCCGAGCGGAGCCACACAGAACGGGCACGTAGCGTGGAAGGTGTGGGTCCCGTGTGGAAGCAGCACGCGGCTCCAATACGCCGCCGTCTCCTTCGAACACACATGGCCGCACGGGACAAACGCGTGTGTGGGTGTCTCTGAGTCCACGTAAAACCCTGCTTCACACCCCAACCACAGCGGCACATACGGGCCCTTTGTCCTACACATCGGGCACTCTCTCTCCCTGCATTCGGCCTCGACTTCGGGATTCCTACGCCCGCCCCATATGTGGTATCCATGCACGTGTCCGCATTTTAGATACGCCCACGGTTGTTTCTCGTCCAGGATATCTTTGCGATTAAGGGAAGGGAATTTGAGAGTGTTAAATCCGACGGGGCATTGCGGGCGGCCGGCGTTTAGCTCCAGTCGTAGGGCGTCGAGGTGTTTGGTGGTGGGCGTGTCCGATAGACCCTCAGCTGTGCGCCAGAGTAACGTGGCCCCACACAGGTCAATGAGACAGCCGTCAATCAGCTGGTTAGACTCACTGTCAACCTGGAAGAAAGATGAGGAGGAAATTATGTTCAAAGGAATACTTCACCCATATGGAACCGGCGTTCTATCATTATAAAATCACTATTATAATATAATGAATGAGGTTTTTCTTCCCTCAGTCTTCCCTCAGTCTTCCCTTGGCCCAGCTGTCCTGTTAATCCTAACCCTACAATTTACCATGTGTGACGTCACACTAGTAAAATGTAGGGTTAGACAGTGAGACCATAAAAGACTCTTTCTGCCTTTAGGCTAGGATGAACCGATTTCTAAAATGTTTGCACATTTATACCACATAGGACCTCAGAGTTCAATACACCTTCATATTTCCACCGGGTGAAATAGGTCTTTAAGTTTTTTTGCGATCAGCCAATAAAAAAAGCGGAGAAGAATAAGTAGAACCCACCATTTTTCCTCTCTGTTGTGACGATCTTGTTTCTCTTAGTGTAAAGACGTTTCCGCAGACGGATATCTCCCTCCACAACCCGGGTCTGTTAATACACAGCCTAGGCTCTGTAAACTGGCCCGGTGTGTTTATACACGGCCTAGGCTCTGTAAACTGCCCGGGTTTCATCACCAACACTCCGTTAGTGGTCAGTCCATCCATCTGTCCATCTGACGTCCTCCACTTAGCTGCTTTCTCCTGCAAAGAGGTCGAAAATTAATGTTAAGTAATTTTATATATATAATATTTAAGTGTGTTGATTGTAATATATACAGTGGTTGACACTAACGGTTGCCCGCTTGCCCGGGGCAACTGAAAATAATGTTTGGGCAAGTTGAGATTGCTTCTTGGTTGCCCGGACGGGCAAGTGGATTTTAGAGGGTTTGTCTGTAGTCTAGGCTATGTATTCATGTGTTTTACAGTCTGCAAAAAAAAAAAATTTCCGCAAACTCACACAAAATAGATCGGATATTCGCAATTGAGCAGCTGCGCGCGGCAGCCAGCAGCATCACGGTCGCTCTTTCGCACTCGATCTCTCTATCTCTCTCTCTCTCTCACACACACACACACACACACACACACACTACACACACACACACACACACACTACACACACACACACACACACACACACACAGCCTGTGTGCGCGCAGTTTCGCTGTCTACGTTCCGTAAGCCGGCTCTATCCTACGGACCTGGTTCCGCTATATTCAAAACCCAGAAATCAATAACGTTTGAGCTTATCGATACCGCTATGGAGTCCAGTAGGCTAGGTCACATTATATAATTTTAAATATCGAGTCGGGTCATCTTCATCTAATTAGGCCTACTTCAGCGTATTATTCCATCACTGGAC
>CASHTC010000965.1:0-17500 GCA_949357725.1 Hyperoplus immaculatus | reverse complement strand
GAGGTATGTCTATGATTATCCTGTCAACTTAAAAACGCTTATATATATATATATGGTTTAATTGCTTTTATGTTTGGTGTGTGGCTATATGCTACATTTTCTCATATTATAAATGATAGGTGTTTTATTAGGGGACAGAGGAAATATTAAATGTTAGGGTTATAGGCCTACCACCAGTATACACACACACACACACACACACACACACACACACACACACACACACACACACACACACACAGAGAGAGAGAGAGAGAGAGAGAGAGAGAGAGAGAGAGAGAGAGAGAGTGTGTTACTGACATTTTTTTAAATAATTTTTTGGGGATTTTTGTTTCTAAGGACATTGTTTAAACTAAAGGTAAATGTTAAGCAGAAAATAAAAAGTCAACGAGGCGTCATGTAGGTCCCTTCAGTGCTGTTATATATATATATATATATATATATATATATAGTCCAGGAGAGGCTGACATATCTGTTTAAACTTCTCTGCTTTCCCTGAAATCTGTAACTGCAATGTTAAACACTAAGAAAACAACTTTCTAAACAATTAAACCTTAAAACTTACCAAATTTACTGCATTTCAACGTCCTGGATTTAACTTTTCCGGTTACAGGCGAAGTCAACTCTCTCTGCCCGGTAAAATAGCGCTTGTTAAATGCTTCCTTAAGGTTTAAATTAGCAATTTGATCGGTTAAAATGCTAGTTAAAGTTAAAGCTAAACCCAGAATCGTGTGTGAGTGAGTAGCTTTTGCTGTAGTCTCTGAACTACTTCATCTGAGCTACTGGAAAGGAAAAGCTAAAGGGGGAAAAACGGTGACTAGCCTACTTCTGATGCAGATTTCAAAATAAAACTACCACTGCGTTCCAAATCACATACTCTTTCTATTTACTACACTACATACTAAAGTACAGAAGAGTTTTAGTCTTTTTACTACACTACATACTAAAGTACAGAAGAGTTTTAGTCTTTTTACTACACTACATACTAAAGTACAGAAGAGCTTTAGTATTTTTACTACACTACATACTAAAGTACAGAAGAGTTTTAGTCTTTTTACTACACTACATACTAAAGTACAGAAGAGTTTTAGTCTTTTTACTACACTACATACTAAAGTACAGAAGAGTTTTAGTCTTTTTACTACACTACATACTAAAGTACAGAAGAGTTTTAGTCTTTTTACTACACTACATACTAAAGTACAGAAGAGTTTTAGTCTTTTTACTACACTACATACTAAAGTACAGAAGAGTTTTAGTCTTTTTACTACACTACATACTAAAGTACAGAAGAGTTTTAGTCTTTTTACTACACTACATACTAAAGTACAGAAGAGTTTTAGGGCCACAGACAGGAGAGAAAAAAATCAGATAAGGAAGATTTTTTTCATTATGTCGAGAAATGTCGAGAATAAAGACGAATACTCCTGAATGCTATTGGAGTTAGTGGGGGCATTTATGTATTTTCAGCATACTGCAATTGACGTCCATGTACTGGGACATACTAAATCTTTTTCTGGCATACTAAATAGTAGGGAAATACGGGGATTGGAACGCAGGGTCAATTAACTACTATAGTGCGAGAAATCAGGCAGTGGTCAAGTTTGAGATGTTTCATCAAATCGAGTTTTATGTAGGAAATATAGAACTTTTCGTACAAATGTTTTCCTTATAAAAGAATGGTTAGGACATATTTATGAATGAGGATATTGATTTTAGCTAATACATTACTTAAAATGTTACACAGTGTCCCTTTAATAGAGGTTGATATTTAAATAATTAAGGGGTCTGTGCAAATTTCTCTTCCCGATTGTGTTTTATTATTGACCCAAGGTGAAACAAAATGCACAAAATATTACTTTTGAATAGTTTTTTTCTTGGTTCGGCAGATCACAGGTTGCGTTCCGAATCTCCTCCTCTTTCTTTTCTCTATTCTACATACTACATCCGACGATAAAAAGAATCTAGTTAGGATGCAGTAGGCATACTATTGGGACATACTTTACTCTCTTATTTCATCATAACATTGCGCCTTGATCTTGCCTCTTGCTTTTATATCCGTCGCATCCCCGTTTGTTTTCATATGGAGGCCTCGTCGATGTGACGTCACTTCACGTGCGCACTGGATTGTGGGTCAGAATCTCCCAAATAGGATGCACTTTTCAACATTAACAATCTTGGCCGCATGAAGTAGGACATCCGGGTACTTCTAACCATCCTAAATCCGGCCACAAGAATCGGGACATCCTAAATCTTTTTTCTACCATACTATATAGTAGAAAGTATGCGATTCGGAACGCAGCCATTCACTGCTATAGTGCGAGAAATCATGCAGTTGTCCTATTTTGAGATTTTTAATCAAATCGATTTTTATGTAGAAAATATCATTGTAGCACTTTTCTCCACATTTTTACATCATAATAGAATGGGGGTGGTCAGTGTTTGAGTAGCATTTTTTATTAAAAATAAAATAACAAGAGACAAGTACTTTTTCAACATTATTGGTTGCTTTATTTTGAAGGTTGAAAAAAAAAAGCTGGTCCAAGACACACACTCACACAGAACAGAGAGAGAGACACACGCACACACACACACACACACACACGCACACACACACACACACACACACACCACACACACACACACACACACACACCACACACACACACACACACACACACACACACACACACACACACACACACACACTCACACTCACACACGCACACACACACACACCACACACACACACACACACACACACACACACACCACACACACACACACACACACTAATGACATTACTGGAATAAAAGACTGTGTGCATTGTTAGTGTTGTAATGACGCATCCTTTATACAAACGGGTTTATTATCTGTAATGGCTTCATAATGATTCATAGCTAGTTCATTAATGTTTTATGAATACGTCAGAGGCCACTGGAAGCACATGACATGAGACCAACTTTTTGTGTTATGATGTTTAAAACAATATAGGCCTAGTTATGGTTAAACATTTGCGCACATAAATAAATATAGGCTACACAATGTTTTGCTGTATTAGTTTAAATTAGTTTTTTTATATACTATCTATGGTTTAAAGCTGCAGTGTGTAGAATTTTGGGTTTTATTTCCTAGCAGATTTTGTAGAAAGTAATTATAATATCCATAAGTACATTTAATTTAGTGCATAATAGCTGACATTTTTTTTTTTATTATTTTTTTTCCCTTATAAAGGGTCTCATATATGTCCATATTTCTGCATATTTTGGACCAAGGCCTAGTGCCGCCATCTTGAAAGTGTCATAGTTGGAATGTCATCAGGTGCATTGTTTAAAATTTAGAATTGTTCTTGTCCTTGAAGGCCACTGTAGCTTCTGTTATTATTCTAAAGGGTTGGGGTTACCCAGGGAGCGTTGCATTCTAGAACTTTGTAGAACTTTCTTGATGATGTCATATTACACACTGCACCTTTAAACAATGTCCTTAGAAACCTGTAAAGTAGAGGACGCCATGTTAGCTGTTTATTCTATTTTGTCTTTTGTTTGTGTGTTCACTTTTTCAGTTGTGTGTTTGTGTTCCTTGAAAAAAATTCAAAAATAAATTATTTAAAAATATGTCAGTGACACACGCCCGGGGAACGTTAAACGTGTCAGAATGAGGGACAGCCCGCAGGTGTTGGCTTTACTCAAATGAAATATGACGTCACACACACGTTAGCGGTAAAGAAAGGAACATAGCGGACTAGATTAACTGGTTAGAGTGAGTCATATCCTGTAAACTCTCACGCCACGTGTCACTAAATGTGTGTGTGTGTGTGTGTGTGTGTGTGTGTGTGTGTGTGTCTGTGTGTGTGTGTGTGTGTGTGTGTGTGTGTGTGTGTGTGTGTGTGTGTGTGTGTGTGTGTGTGTGTGTGTGTGTGTGTGTGAAAGAAAGAGAGAGAGTGTGTGTGTGTGTGTGAGAGAGAGAGAGAGAGCGAGAGAGAGTGTGTGTGTGTGTGTGTGTGTGTGTGTGCGTGTGTGTGTGTGTGTGTCTTTAGTCTCTCAGGTAAAGTGTACCCATAGGATTATTTTACACAGGCTATAAATGGAGGTCATGTTTACTTTTTGCCTAGTTTAAATGCATCAGATGTACTGTATAGAAAGTGAATGTGTGATGCCATCTAGCGGTGAAATGGTGGAACTACAACATGTGGTTTTCAGAAAAGAAGATATAAATGAATAAGTTAATTTATATTTAAAGAAAATTATAATTCCAAAAATTCATAACTTAAATTATAACAACAATTATGAATTAATACATATTTAGAAACAAAATTACAATATATACAGCATATTACATTAAATAATATACTTAAAATATACAGCATATTAAATTAAATAATAAAATTTAAAAAAATAATAATGGAATGTTAACAAAAAATAAATACAAATTTAATATGTTTAATAAATAAAATAAAAAAATAAAATAAATATGAATAGACTATCAAATATAATGTCAACGAATAACATAATTGAAAAGCGAAACTTAAGAGATGGGTCTTTAGAAATACAGCCCTGGGAAAAAATTAAGAGACCAGTCTGGATTTTTCTTCAATCTTCATCTCTACATTACTTATTGAAAAATGCTCTTTAATGACAAAAAATGTATTGTGAATTTGGTAGAAATGTTGTCAGTAGTTTATATCATAAAACCAAAATGTTCATTCTACTCAAACATATGCTTATGAATAGTCAAATGAGAGACACTGAACATTTGGAGTGGTCTCTTAATGTTTTCCAGAGCTGTATATTTACAGATTACATGGTAAACCCATAGTTAGTATATAAAACCATATAGTAAATAAATATCATAGTAAACGACAGAAACTGCCCCCACCCACACACCCCACGTGCTGCTCAGTGTAAAAATGAAAAATAAAAAAACTGATGCTGCTCTAATAGGTATAGGTATCTAATAAGTAATAAATAAATAAGAAATAAATATAAAAATAATTATTAAATAAAGACGGAATATTAAATGAAGACAGTTTTCATGTATAATAAAAAAATATTTTTATTTGTATTTTTTTTTTAATATCGAATATAATGTCAATGTCGATGAATGACATAATTGAAAAGCGAGTCTTCTCTTATTGATCTAGTCAGAAAGAAACCATGGTAACCCCACCCACAGCCCTCGTGCAGCTGCTCAGTGTAAAACTGAAAAAATAAAAAAGCTGATCCATGCTGCTGCCATGCTGTGAACGAGGAAGAGCGACGGAAGAAAGAAAGGCGCGTATTCTTTATTCTTACCCCCGCGCGCGCGCTACTTTTATCCATTCATTCAAACTGGATCTATCCACGTGAGCTGACCTGACACCTTTCTACTGCCCAGACCCCCCCAGGTAAGCCTTTTATTTTTGTATCATTCACGCCTTAAAATATCGCGTTTTTCTTATGGGATTATTGAATGGAAATGTCCATAGGTAACAGCCTACACGTGTTAATACTCCTTTTACTTCCAGTTCTTTCTCGACTCTTAAACACACACAGGCACGTTAATTAAACATTCTACATTAATTACAAGTTATTCACAAGTTACTATGGTTACTACTGCTTCACATAATCTATTTACTGTCCTAACTCGCCGGCCACATGTTGAAGAAAACGTAAAAATTCCAGATTTAGGCTACACTTTCACTTAGGGAGTGATTTCTTATGTAAATAGGATACTGCCGACTTATTTGAATGCTATTATAACATCCTACAAACAGTATCAAATAGAATATAGTATAGAGCGTATATGAAATAGCCTAGATCGTGTGTTCCCCTCATGTTGTGAGATAGGAAATGCATACCGAGGCTATGCGTTGTGTTGCCAGGTTGGACATATAAAAGTATGATAGCTTTGAACCCGCCAAAACATATACAATTCACAAAATCTGAAACTACCAGGGTCTTCAACCGTAAGTAGCCTAATAATATGCCTATAATGAACCATTTATAACGCAGGGAGTAATCGCCATGCATCATTTACATTTATAATAAAAAATACTAAAAATTCTGTGAGAAATTAAGTCTCCAGTGGCCTATTATTTGTAATATAACATAGGCTATGCATTTAAAATGACAGAAGTGGAAGTGCAGGCCTATATTATGCAGTTTAACTTATTCCAAAGTACTGTATTAATGAATGATAGGCTAGTCTAGTGTATTTATTGTGTTTATTGTTGTGTTTCATCACTAGAACTAATTTTTTGTAGCCTCTAATATATCTTGGTGTGTTAGAATTGAACTACTGCGTCTTTTTGTATGCCTTCTTAAATCATATCATAGGCCTACTGTACTTGGGTAAATGTCGTTTATAGTTATACTTAAATTGCTCCCGATAGTTAGCCTGCTGCTATCGGTGTATGAATGTGTGTGGGAATGGGAACAGGTCTCCCTTGTAAAAGAGTCTTCGGACTCAATGGGATTTACCTGTAGAAATAAAGGCTAAAAAAATCAAATAAAAATACCACAACGTAGGCCTACATATAGCCTATTTCAGATAGTTATTACATGATAAAGATTGACAGACACAGTGTGGGTTGGTAAACAAAACCCGGAACTATTTTACGCGCCGGCGCCTAATTACAGTAACTACAGTAGGACACACACACACACGCACACACACACACTCACTCTCTCTCTCTCTCTCTCTCTCTCTCTCTCTCTCTCTCTCTCTCTCTCTCTCTATCTCTCTCTCTCTCTCTCTATCTATTTCTCTCTCACACACACACACACACACACCCTCCCACACACACACACACACACACACACACACACACACACACACACACACACACACACACACACACACACACACACACACACCTAAATAAACAAAGTAGTCGGAAACGGGAAACCGCCCAACCTGGCAACCCGGAGATGACGTGTTGCCAGATCAGGCGCGCAATTCAGTTGTTGTAAAGTTATTGACTTTGTATGGTGAATTACACACAGGCTACAACATTAATGGGGATTAACAAACGTTCCCCCTCCCTACTTAAAATGTTTCCTGCATGGGCGAATTTAAAGAGTAGGCCTATAATAAAACACTGGCACTTGTTTAAAGGGGCATTGTGTAACATTTTAAGTAATGTATTAGCTAAAATCAATATCCTCATTCATAAATATGTCCTCATTGGTGTAAAATCACCTCTGCCAATAATCTGAATTATCCTCTTGAGCGGAGAATTACAAATATTGATATTACATTTTGTACATTGAGCAGGCAGGTCTTATGGAGGAATCCATGTTGGTTGGAATGTCATCAGGTGCATTGTTTAAAATTTAGAATTGTTCTTGTCCTTGAAGGCCACTGTAGCTTCTGTTATTATTCTAAAGGGTTGGGGTTACCCAGGGAGCGTTGCATTCTAGAACTTTGTAGAACTTTCTTGATGATGTCATGTTACACACTGCACCTTTAAACAAAATAAGTAACTAATTATTATACATTTTTTTGTAATTTTTTTTCTTTGCTTATTATATTTTCTAGATAGTATGCATGTATAGATAGTATGCATGTATAGATAGTATGCATGTATAGATAGTATGCATGTATAGATAGTATGCATGTATAGATAGTATGCATGTATATTGTACATATGTTAAACATGTGTTGTCATTCTCCTATGCCTTTGTTGTTATATACATTTTTGAAGAATTTTCAGTAAAGTTCATTGAAAAAAACATTTGTGACATTTGTTTCCACAGTTCATATAGTTTAGAATATTAAATTGTATGATAGATACCCAGATAATCGATCACTGCTTTATGTATAGGCCTTACAAAATTCAAGAAACTGATCTCTCTCTCTCTGTCTCTCTGTCTCTGTCTGTCTCTCTCTCTCTGTCTCTCTGTCTCTCTCTCTCTCTCTCTGTCTCTCTCTCTCTCTCTCTCTCTCTCTGTCTCTCTCTCTCTCTCTCTGTCTCTCTCTGTCTCTCTCTGTCTCTCTCTCTCTCTCTCTGTCTCTCTCTCTCTGTCTCTCTCTCTCTCTCTCTGTCTCTCTCTCTCTCTCTCTCTCTCTCTCAGTCTCTCTGTCTCTCTCTCTATGTCTCTCTCTCTCTGTCTCTCTCTCTGTCTCTCTCTCTCTCTCTCTGTGTCTCTCTCTGTCTCTCTCTCTCTCTCTGTCTCTCTCTCTCTCTCTGTCTCTCTCTCTCTCTCTCTCTCTCTCTCTGTATATATATATACGTGGAGAAATAAGGGGGAAAATGTTTTGTTGCAAATTTGAAAAAATACATTTGTACATAATTTACTGCAGCTGCTCATAAGTGTAAAACACATAAACAAACTAAGTATATGTTTACCTTTTGCGTCGTCATATTTACACAGGTAGCTGACGGACAGTGAACACACACAGACACACACACACTCCCCCCCCCCCACACACACACACACACACTTTGCTTACCCACACAGTCAGCTGATGTACAGTGAACACATCTTAAGTTGTTAACTCAAAAGCTTCTTTCAACTTTCAACAGAAGAAACAAGATGTCGATAGAGAAGGAACAGAGCCCTCCTGCCGACCGGTAAGATCCACCATTTGTATTTTAAATTCAAAGGCAAGGTTATTTCTATAGCACAATTCAGACACAAGGTCATTCAAAGAAGTGCTTTACACACAGACACACACACACACACACACACACACACACACACACACACACACACATAAAGTGCTTTACAGGGGCAAGATTAAAATACACAATACACATTAGAAAAGATAGATAGATAGATAGATAGATAGATAGATAGATAGATAGATAGATAGATAGATAGATAGATAGATAGATAGATAGATAGATAGATAGATAGATAGATAGATAGATAGATAGATCGATCGATCGATCGATCGATCGATCGATCGATAGATAGATAGCAGAAAAATCTTCAGATTTGATTTAAAGGAGCTGAGAGTTGCAGCAGACCTCAAGTTTTCTGGGAGTTTGTTCCAGAGATTTGGTGCATAAAAACTGAAAGCTGCTTCTCCTTGTTTAGTCCTAACTCTGGGGACTGGTTAAAACAATGTGGTTGTTGTTTAAAATGTTGTCTAAACTCCACATTAAAGCTGCAGTGTGTAACTTTGGGTGTGTCAGAGAAGTGAATCATTTTCTAAGGTATATTCTCATAATAACTGAATAAACAAACTTTCCTCACATTAAAATGTGATCCCTGGAACACTGTTTGAAGTTAGAAAGCTTCCTGAAAAGTTACTGTTTCACTGTTGTTGTTTACAGCAGCAGGGCCCACAGTTTGGTTTACAAACATATTCTAGTCTTACTTAGATATGGACATTTTGGAAAAATGTCATGATGGAACAGTTTTGAAAATTCATTGATGAAAATGTGTGTGTCTGTCTGTGTGTGTGTGTGTGTGTGTGTGTGTGTGTGTGTGTGTGTGTGTGTGTGTGTGTGTGTGTGTGTGTCTGTATGTCTGTCTGTCTGTGTGTGTTTGTGTCTGTCTGTCTGTCCGTCCGTCCTTCTGTCTCTGTCCGTCCGTCCGTCTGTCTCTCTGTGTGTCTGTCTGTCTGTCTGTCTGTCTGCCTGCCTGCCTGTCTGTCCGTCTGTCTGTGTCTGTCTGTGTCTGTCCGTCTGTCTGCCTGTCTGTCTGCCTTTCTGCCTGTCTGTCTGCCTTTCTGCCTGTCTGCCTGCCTGTCTGCCTGTCTGTCTGTCTGCCTGTCTGTCTGTCTGTTCTTCCCACAGTGGTCAGGCAGTGGGTCTAATCATCTTTGTTCTCGGTTTGGGAACTCTGCTGCCATGGAACTTCTTCATGACGGCCTCTCAGGTTGGTCTAACACTCACCCTGCGTTCCAATCCCCATACTTCCCTACTATTCAGTATGCCAGAAAAAGATTTAGGATGCCCCAATACATGCACGTCAATTGTAGTATGCTGAAAATATATTAATGCCCCACTAACTCCAATAGCATTTTGGAGTGTTCGTCTTTAGTCTTGACATTTCTCGACATAATGAAAAAAAAATCTTCCTTATCTGATTTTTTTGAAAAGGAAATACTTACCCTGCGTTCCAAATCACATACTCTTTCTTTTTCTTACACTACATACTAAAGTACAGAAGAGTTTTAGTCTTTTTCCTACACTACATACTAAAGTACAGAAGAGTTTTAGTCTTTTTACTACACTACATACTAAAGTACAGAAGAGTTTTAGTCTTTTTACTACACTACATACTAAAGTACAGAAGAGTTTTAGTCTTTTTACTACACTACATGTTGGAGCCTATTTAGATAATATTATTCCTTTTGATTGCTTCTGATTGATTATGGTAAAATAATAATTATTTACACTATTTATTTATTATTGTTTTTCTGTAGCCACAGTCAGGGCCCTCCTCCTTGTCAGGTGACCCTCCTCCCGTGATTTGGGAGTGAGGACAGCTGGTGCTGGAAGTGATTTTCTTTTGTCTGTGGAAGGAGTGAGGAGTGATATAGTTTTTTGACCGCTAAATTACAGTTTATATTGTTTATCTGTTTGAAGTCAACCCAGAGATGAGATCGTTTTTGTTTCTGTAAATAAATCGTTATACTTTTGATTGAAACTATCCCTCCGCGAGTGCTTTTTATTTAGTGAGTCTTAGACCTCCTCCTCACGCACTGCTCTAATGTTTTTGACCATCACTTTTTTTGGAACACAAGAGTAGCCATAACAAGTCAAAAAACTTCACTGAAGACTCCAAGGAGAATGGAGAGTGAGAGTCGGTGGCGGAGAAACGGCGGATCCAAGCGACCCCCCGCCGACAGAAGAGGAAGCCGTGAGTAAAATCAGCTGATCGGCTTTATGAATGAATGCGCCGTTGCGTTACAAAGAAACAATTGAACACTGTGGGATGCAAAGTTGTGTACTGTGGATGTGGACTGCAATGATACGGGGATGTCGGAAGGATGTTTAAGGATAAACTAAACGGAAATTAAAGAGATTTGTGATGATGTCTGATGCACCTGAGACCGCAGCTGTGTCTGAGGAGTTGATATCGCGCTTAATTGCTTCGCGCAGAGGCAGATTGGGAGCGTGTACGAGGAAAATAAATGAAATAAAGGCTTTGATGACTGATGTTGGAAATGTTGATAAAGTCAATGACACATTTGAAGCGTTTAAAGGAGCTGTGGATGAATTTGTAAATACTCATAAATCTGTGCAAGAACTCTTGTCGGTGGATGAAAAGGAAACTGACTATTGTGACTGGTATGAACCCAGAATGATGAACCTGAATTATTTCGCAAGAGAGGTTGATTTATGGAAAAGAGAAATTGCACAGTCAAGAGTTGGACCACTGGACAGCATATCAAATGTGTCACGCAAATCAAAGTCTTCGTCTTCCATTTCCTCAGTCTCCTCAGAGTTAAAAAGGGCAAAGGCGGATCAGGCTGCTGCAATGGCACGAGCTGCTGCACTGAAAGAAAAGCTCGCTTTGCAACTGGAGGAAACAAAACTGAAATCAAAGATGGAGCAAATGGAGTTGGATGCAGACCTCGCAGCATCGGCTGCTAAAATAAAAATCCTTCAAAGTGACGAGGTGGAGCAGGAGCCACTGGGTGATGGCATGAATGAGTATTATGGCTCTCACCATGATGAACTAGAAACAAGGGAGAGCAATGTGGAATTCATGCGATTAGGTGCCATACCCAAAACTCCACTTCACCAAACCATCTTAAGCCATCCCAGACCTCCCCCTATGAGTTTCCCAAGACCTCCCCCTATGAGACACATACCAGAAAATAAACCTCAAATAAAGAATGTAACTCAAACATGCAAAACTGGAACTGCAAATCATAATCACACCATAACCCATACTGCACAAGATTACTCAGACAGAGGTGTTAATGCTGCCCATGATAACTTGGATGTCGTTATTCGAAGACAAAAGGACATAGCAGAACTGATTGTCTCACAGCAAAACCTGTCTAAATTACCTGTGAGAGAGATTTCTGTGTTTGATGGTAACCCATTGGCATATCAGACTTTTATCCATGCATTTGAACACTGGATTGAGGACAAAACTAAAAATAATCGGGATAGACTCTACTATCTCGAGCAGTTTACCTCTGGTTTGCCTAGAGATTTGGTTCGTAGCTGTTTGCACATGGATGGAGGCAGGGGCTATAGTGAAGCAAGACGCCTTTTAAAAGAGCACTTTGGGGATGAAATAAAGATTTCTGGAGCTTACCTGGAGAAAGCCTTGAACTGGACAGCGATTAAAGCTGAGGATGGGAAAATGCTGCAGGCATATGCAATGTATTTGAGAGGATGCTGTAATGTAATGCAAGATTTACAGTATTTACAGGAACTTGAGGTCCCATCAAACCTAAGGCTAATAGCATCCAAGCTACCCTACAAGCTCCGAGAAAGATGGCGAACCACAGCTTATGAGACACAACAGAGAACTGACAGGAGAGTCAGATTCCAGCACCTTGTGGATTTTGTGGAAAAACATGCTAAGATGCTTTTGGATCCATTGTTTGGTGACATTCAAGACCAAATCACAATGAAAGGATCTATCCCAAGGGGCAAACATGAACTAAAACCAATAAGAGGCAAAAACAGCAGCTTCGCTACTTCAGTAGCAGTGAATACAGAGAAAGCAGGATGCACTGTAAAGCAATCAGCTGTTGCACAAACACCTCCTCAAACCACACCCAGTCCTATCGTCCCTTCCTGTGGATTCTGCCATGGGAAACATGCTCTGATTGACTGCTCACGATTCAAAACACAGTCACATGACAACAAGGTTGAATTCTTAAGAAGCCATGGACATTGCTTTGGTTGCCTACTAAAAGGTCATATAAGCAAAAATTGTAAGAGAAGATTAATGTGTCAAGTGTGTCAAATGAAACATCCTACTGTACTCCATATTTATAATGCAAGAGGCCCCAAACAGGAAAATCGAACAAAGGCCACTGCCGAGGCAGAAGAAACCCCTATAAGCAGCGCTCTTGTTTCAGCAGGTGATGCAACTGGGGCCGGGAGGGACTGCGCACTTGCGATTCTTCCAGTCAGAGTTAAGGTGGCAAATGGGAGCAGGTACATTCAGACCTATGCTTTCCTCGATCCCGGCAGCACGGCAACGTTTTGCACAGAAAACCTAATGAACCAGCTAAATGTAAAAGGACGCAAAACAGAGATACTTTTGCGAACAATGGGACAGGAGAAGCCTGCAGGGACCTATGAGGTCAGAGGACTGGAGGTGGGGAACTTGGAGGGCTGCACATATCTGGACCTGCCGAAAGTTTACACACAAGGCAAAATCCCTGTCTCAAAAGAAAACATAATCACTCAAGCTGATTTGAAGAGATGGCCCTATCTCAATGGTATCCAGTTAAAGGAAATTGAGGCAGACATTGAACTCCTCATTGGAACTGATGTTCCTCGAGCAATGGAGCCGTGGAACATAATAAACAGTCATGAAAACGGACCATATGCAGTCCAGACCTTACTGGGATGGGTGGTAACTGGACCACTCAGTGTTGATAGTGCTGCAGAATATGCTGGGCCCATTGCTGTGTCAAGTAACAGAATCTCTGTTGTTGAGTTGAAGGATCTACTCGTCAGACAATATAACCAGGATTTCTCTGAGAACATGTACGATGAGAAAAATGAGATGTCAGTTGAGGATAAACGTTTTATGGAGATTGCTTCCAGCTCAGCATTTCTTAAAGATGGCCACTATCATCTACCACTGCCCTTCCGGGATAAAGCCAAGGTCATGCCTGATAACTATCACACGGTAAAGGAACGCACACTGCACCTTATGAAAAAATTCAAGAAGAATAAGATGTATGCTGAAGAATACACCTCTTTTATGGAGGACATTCTCAAAAAAGGTTATGCAGAAAAGGTTCCACCTCAGCAGCTTCACAGAGAGGATGGACGGTTGTGGTACATCCCACATCACGGTGTCTACCACAAACGAAAACTCAAACTGAGGGTGGTGTTTGACTGTACATCCTCATTTCAGGGAAAATCTCTGAACAAGGAGCTCCTCCAAGGTCCAGACTTAACAAACACCCTCATTGGAGTGCTATTGAGATTTCGCCAAGAACAAATAGCAGTTATGGCAGACATTGAGGCGATGTTTTATCAAGTACATGTTGATGAAAAGGACAGAGACTTCCTGAGGTTTTTGTGGTGGCCAGAGGGTGATATCAGCAAACCACTTGGTGTTTACAGGATGAAAGTTCACCTCTTTGGCGCTGTATCATCCCCGAGCATTGCTAATTTTGCCCTGCGTCAAACTGCTGATGACAACCAGAAGCATTACTCTGATGAAGTTATGAAAACAATCAAAACTAACTTTTATGTGGATGATTGCCTCCGATCTGTGGCAACAGCTGACCAAGCCATAAAGCTCGTCAAAGATCTCACTGAAGCCTGCAGTCAAGGAGGCTTCACCCTGACAAAATGGGTCAGCAATAACTGTGAGGTGTTGGCAAGCATTCCTGTGCATCACAGAGCAAAAGCAGTCAAGGAACTGGACCTCGATAAAGAAAAGCTGAAAGAACAAATCACAGTTGAACCGGCACTTGGAATCCACTGGAACATGCACAGTGACACCTTCAGCTTTAAAGTAACTGTAAACAGCCGGCCTGCAACCAGAAGAGGGATACTCTCAACAGTAAGTTCAGTTTATGACCCATTAGGTTTTCTCTCACCTTTCATCCTGAAAGCCAAACAACTACTCCAAGAACTCTGCAAAACCAGATATGGATGGGATCAAGTTATTCCTCAGGAATTTGCAAGGCCCTGGCATAGATGGATGGAGGAGTTAAACCAATTACGGGAGTTTCAAGTAGCAAGATGTATAAAGCCTGACAACTTTGACCCAGTGGAGACTGCTGAGCTGCATCACTTCTGCGATGCAAGTGAGTCAGGTTATGGTACAGTAAGCTATCTTAGACTAACAAAT
Organism: Hyperoplus immaculatus; assembly: GCA_949357725.1. Classification (NCBI taxonomy): domain Eukaryota; kingdom Metazoa; phylum Chordata; class Actinopteri; order Uranoscopiformes; family Ammodytidae; genus Hyperoplus; species Hyperoplus immaculatus. Next base: position 2,555 of record CASHTC010000965.1, on the reverse strand, counting down.
CACCAAGGCATAATTCATACCTCCTTCATATTTGGAAAAGCCAGAGTCTCACCTCTCAAGCAGATCACCATCCCCAGGCTTGAACTCACTGCAGCGACACTGGCTGTAAAAGTGGATCGGATGCTGAGGAAGGAGCTGCACTTACCACTCACAGATTCAACTTTCTGGACAGATAGTACGTCTGTATTGAAATACATTCACAATCAAACCAAGAGATTTCATACATTTGTAGCCAACAGAGTTGCAGTGATCCAGGATCTCTCCCACACAAGCCAGTGGAGATACATAAGTTCAAAAGAAAATCCAGCTGACAGCGCCTCCCGAGGGTTGCATGTGGAATCCTTCTTAAGATCAAGATGGCTGAAAGGTCCTGAATACCTGAGCAGAGAGAGAAGGACATGGCCAAAGGTCACACAAGATCTAGGAGAGATATCAGCAAATGACCCAGAGGTGAGAAAGGTCGTTACAGTTAACAGTGTGGAAAAGGAGATCACAGTCAACAGTGTGAGGATTGAAAATCAACATCCCATATGCACATTAATCAAGTATCACTCATCATGGAACCGACTTCAGAAATCTGTGGCCTGGATATTAAAGGTGAAAAGAATACTTCAACTGCTAAGTCAGCTAAGAAAGAATCAGACACATGTGTCTTCAAAGACGAAGAAAGAAGTAAAAGACAAGCATGGAACACAAAACCTATCAGTGGAGGATATGCAAGAGGCAGAGAGAGCTATCATCTGCTTTGAACAAAGACGCTACTTCAGCCATGAATTCACTCACCTGGAAAATGGCAAAACCCTCAGTTCAAGAAGCACCATCTACAAGCTGGATCCGATTTTTGATAACGGCATCCTGAGAGTAGGAGGTAGAATAAACAAAAGTGCAATGCCAGTGCACCAGAAAAACCCAATTATTCTCCCTAAAGGGTCTCACACCTCTCACCTCATCCTACAACATATCCATCATCAAGTTGGACACTCAGGGAGAAGTCATATGCTTTCCAGGCTAAGGCAAAGGTTTTGGCTCCCTCATGCAAACACCTTAGCGAGGAAAATCATCAGAAACTGTGTATTTTGCAGACGCATGCAGGCACGACCTGGAGAACAGAAAATGGCAGATCTTCCTGCGGATCGATTGTATCCAGACTTACCACCTTTTAGTCACGTTGGCATTGACTACTTTGGTCCCATTGAAGTGAAGAGGGGACGAGCTCAAGTGAAACGTTGGGGGGTCATCTTCACCTGCCTGGTGAGTCGAGCTATCCACCTGGAGATGGCAAATTTCCTCACCACAGACTCATGCATAAACGCTATACGCAGATTCATCTGCAGAAGAGGATCAGTTGTAAGTATCAGGACTGACTGTGGGACAAATTTCATCGGGGCCCAAAGGGAACTGCAAGAAGCTCTGAAAGAGCTAAATCATCAGAAAATTCAAAACACCTGTCTGACAGAAGGAATAAAATGGATTTTTAACCCTCCTTTTGGAGCCCACTACGGCGGAGTCTGGGAGAGACTGATTAAACTAGTCAAAAAGATCCTCACATCTGTTCTAAAACAACAAACACTGGACGATGAAACTCTATCAACAGCGCTGTGTGAAGTAGAAGCCATCCTAAATGACCGACCAATAACTACAGTGTCAAGTGACCCCAATGATTTGGAACCGCTAACCCCAAACCATTTGCTTCAGCTGAAGGCGAAAACAACAATGCCACCAGGAGTTTTTGAAAAACATGATCAATATTCCAGAAAGAGATGGAGACAGACACAATATCTTGCAGATCTCTTCTGGAGACGTTGGACAAAAGAGTATCTTCCGCTCATGCAGGAAAGAAGCAAGTGGAACAGCATAAGAAGGAACTTGAGTCCTGGGGATCTGGTCGTCATCGTTGACAACACAGCACCAAGGAACTCATGGATGATGGGCCTCGTCATGAAGACATTTCCAGATGACAAGGGCTTCGTGAGAAGTGTTTTGGTCAAAACCAAAACCAGTTTGATTCAACGACCGATAGACAAGCTCTGTCTTCTAATGGAGGCAGCAGGATGAACGGAGGGAGGCCGTGATCTTCCAGCCTTCACTATGGACTGTTTCAAATACTTTGACATGATTATGAACTTTGACATGATTATGAACTTTGATAGGACAGAAAGTCATCATTAAGTAACTAAATGAACTTTGAATTTGAAGAAGTATAATTAATTTCCATTACGTAATTATTCTATGGGCTCCTTTGAATTTTATTTGTGTAATTGTTTTGCTAAAGCCAACAATTAGGGGCCGGGATGTTGGAGCCTATTTAGATAATATTATTCCTTTTGATTGCTTCTGATTGATTATGGTAAAATAATAATTATTTACACTATTTATTTATTATTGTTTTTCTGTAGCCACAGTCAGGGCCCTCCTCCTTGTCAGGTGACCCTCCTCCCGTGATTTGGGAGTGAGGACAGCTGGTGCTGGAAGTGATTTTCTTTTGTCTGTGGAAGGAGTGAGGAGTGATATAGTTTTTTGACCGCTAAATTACAGTTTATATTGTTTATCTGTTT
>CASHTC010000964.1:366757-373545 GCA_949357725.1 Hyperoplus immaculatus | reverse complement strand
TAACTTAAAGACCTACTTCACCAGTGGGAATATGAAGGTGTATTGAACTCTGAGATCCTATGTAGTATAAATGAGCAAACATTTTAGAAATCGGTTCATCCTAGCCTGAGAAAAGGAAGAACGAGTGTTTTATGGTCTCACTGTCTAACCCTACATTTTCCCATGCGTGACATCACACATGTTAAAAATGTAGGGTTAGGATTAACAGGACAGCTGGGCCAAGGGAAGACTGAGGGAAGACTGAGGGAAGAAAAACCTCATTCATTATATTATAATAGTGATTTTATAATGATAGAACGCTGGTTCCGTATGGGTGAAGTATTCCTTTAAGATGTTTTATAGTAATATGCTGTTAAACGGTCTTCCTCTGTGTGTTTCAGGTTTGCGGTTTGGAAATGAAGCTGTGTATCTTTCTTCTCTTGCTGTGTCTCTGTCGTCTGGGACTAACTGTAAGAACAACAGTAAACAACCTGTGTGTGTGTGTGTGTGTCTTTGTGTGTGTGTGTGTGTGTGTGTGTGTGTGCGTCTTTGTGTGTGTGTGTCTGTCTGTCTGTCTGTCTGTCTTTGTGTGTGTGTGTGTCTTTGTGTGTGTGTGTGTGTGTGTGTGTGTGTGTGTGTGTGTGTGTCTGTCTGTCTGTCTGTCTGTCTGTCTGTCTGTCTGTCTGTCTGTCTTTGTGTGTGTGTGTGTGTGTGTGTCTGTCTGTCCATCTGTCTGTCTGTCTGTCTGTCTGTCTGTCTGTCTGTCTGTCTGTCTGTCCATCTGTCTGTCTGTCTTTCCTCACTGAATCTCGTCTGTTTTCAGGAGGAGCCAAGTACAGGGACTCCAGATGTCTCGGCTGCTGTAGAAGAGCAGGAGGAGGTTTACATTTTTAATTTTAATTTTTTTCATAACCCTTATTTGTACTGGAGAGATCTATTGAGGTGTCTATGTGTGTGTGTGTGTGTGTGTGTGTGTGTGTGTGTGTGTGTGTGTGTGTGTGTGTCTGTGTGTGTCTGTGTGTGTGTGTGTGTGTGTGTGTGTGTGTGTGTGTGTGTGTGTGTCTGTGTGTGTGTCTGTGTGTGTGTGTATATATGTATATAATATGCTTTTTATTTTTCGTTATCTGTGAAATAATTTGAACACAATTCTTTAAAAGTTTATAAAAGTTTTTTTTTGGTACCTTTTTCTTATTTTTCTTGTAATGTTTGTACATGTCTAATTTGATTGACATGTCTTTGATCGATATATATTTATTTTATGAATGAATTCCTACTCCTTTGCACATCAACGGAGTACATGTTATATTTAAATTTTTCTTATTTTTGAAATTATTTGAACATGGTTTTATTTTTATTTTTTACATATTTTAAATGTTTCTTTTCAGCATTATTTTGGTATCTTTTTTTCTTTTATTTTTTGTATTTTTTATGTATTTGATTTATATTTCTTTGATTGAAAATACATGTTATCAATTCCTTTCAGGTGGCGGGGTGTGTAGGGGAGCAGAGGTTCAGTGCAGCGCCTCGTAGGAACATAGGGGGCGCTATAGAGCTAACTATGCTGTAGTGGCAATTTTTATTTATTTATTTTTTTTTTTTAACCTTTATTTCTACAGGTAAATCCCATTGAGACCGAAGACTCTTTTACAAGGGAGACCTGTTTTCCTTTCCCACGTTACCATTCACACACAGCAGGCTAACTATCAACATTCACACGATTTGTCCTCATCAAGCAATAACTTGAAATAAAGAAATCAAGCAAAGCAACAGTCAGTCAGTGCGGTTACATGGCACAACTAGATTGGATTATCACATATATCGAACAAGACACTCGAACGGACCGTGTCACTTGTCTGAGTATACATGGCCTTTCAGAAATCGGATAAATGTCCGATGCATGGCTGTCTCCACTATGCTAGGTGGCGCTGTAGCCCTTTCAACCATGCTTTCAACAAGTGGTTTTAGAGCCACGTCCGGTTCTCTTCCGTCAATAACCCACGGTGTAGCCTATCACGCGCAGGCACACAAGCACAGAACGAGAAGTCCGATATCCGATCCCTGTATACATGCAGAGAGAAAGCCGACAATGAACGAATTATCTAGGTGTTCTTATCCGACTTCTCTTGTCCGTTATTGTGCCGATTTGTGTCCGAAGTAGATCGGATAAAGGTGTTTACATGCAGTTTAAAAGTCCTGTTGAAGTCTTATTCGTTTAGTTATCCGATTATGAGTCTGCATGGAAACGCACTGAGTGAGGCACCAGTTTAGTCTTTTTTGTTTGTTTTTTGTATTATTTTGGTATTTTATTTATATGTTTCATTTGATTGACATGTCTTTGATCAAAATACAGTTGATCATTCCATTCCTACTCCTTTGCATATCAACGGAGTACATGTTATATGCTTTTTATTTTTCCTTATTTACTAAATTATTTGAACATCGTTTTCTTCAGTTTAAAAATAATAATAAAAATGTTAGTGTAGTTTTTATTTTTATTTTATTTTCTGTATGATCGATATGTCCATTGCTTTCAGGTGGACAGCTGTGCAGGAGAGCAGCGTTTCCTCCCGGAGCCTCGTAGGGCCCTAGGGGGCGCTATAGAGCAGCTCGGGTTACAGCTGCTGGGGGAACTCCTGGTCAGTCCCCAGCAGCCCAATGTCGTCCTCTCGCCCCTCAGTCTGGCCTTCGCCCTCGCTCACCTCACCCTGGGTTGGTCACAGTTCAATTATTATTATTATTATTATTATTATTATTATTATTATTATTATTATTATTATTATTATTATTATTTTAAATGTTTCTATGCTGTATTGTAGGATAAAAAATTCATCTGACAGTTATTTTTTACATTTGCAACATCCTAAACTTGTTTTTGTGTGTGTTTGTGTGTTTGCAAACAATTTTTTTTAACAATTAAAATGATCATAATAATGATAATAATTAAAGAAGATAAATAAAAATAGAGATTTTTTTTTTTATTAATTAATAATAACGAAATATCTACATGAGTACATTCACATACATATGCTTAGGCCTATCATACATATACATCAATACACATATACTCACATGGTCACATTTCAATTGTTAACTTTGCCCCATTTCATTAAAAGTGCTAAGAGGAAATTTTAAATATTTCTAAAACAGTCAAATTTTTCCTCTGATGATCAAAAATGACATGTAACAGCAAACGAGACCATCAGTGCAAAGAATGCTATTTTTATATAGTTTTTCTGAATGCCTTTATCATGGGTATACGCTCACCCAGGAACAACAGCTGGCGTGGTAAAAACACTACCGCTTTAGTTCAAAGGGGGTTGCAAGAATTAACACACACCGAAAGTTCCTCGGAGCACCTTTAAAGAACATTGTAATAAAAAACTGCCTTTACTGCGCATTAACTAACCCTTAATAGCATGAACTTAGCATTATCTAACAGTGAATTAATGTACCCTTATTGTGGAGTGTTACCATAAAGCCAATTTGTTCTGATTTCATTTCTATTTTTCTTCTCTCAGGAGCTCGTAATGAGACAGAGAAGTTGCTGCTGAAGAGTCTTCATGCGGAGAACCTGCCGTGTTACCATCACATCCTGGGCGGGCTCCTACCGCACTTCAAAAACACTTCACTGGAGGTCGCTACACGCATGTACCTGAGACCAGGTGCGTGGTTATATATACATTTCTTTTTTTTAAAGATTATTTTTGGCATTTTTAAGCTTTATTAGACAGTACTGTACAGAGTTGAAATGGGGAGACAGAGAGAGAGGGTCCACGGGTCGGATTTGAACCCGCAACCACTTCTGGAGACTTTTCTGTTTCCCTTTTAACCTGTCATTTTAATTTAACTTAAATGTTTTATTTCTGTTCATATATTTTTTCACTTTTCTTATGTCTGCTCTATACTTGGTGTATGTCATGCCCTGTAAAGCACTTTGAGTGGCCTTGTGTCTGAGACCAGGTGGGTGGCACAGAGAGTTGAGATACTGACGGTATTTCAGTCTTTTTCTATTCATTCGCTTTTAAATGTTTTATTTTAATCTTGCCCCTGTAAAGCACTTTGAGTGGCCTTGTGTCTGAATTGTGCTATAGAAATAAACTTGCCTTGCCTCGACTTGCCTTGCCTTGCCTTGCCTCGCCTCGCCTTGCCTTCAGACGTTTTAGTGTGGAATAGAATATAGAATAGAAGGGGGCGCCCTTAGCTCAGTTGGTAGGGCGTCCCCCCCATGGGCCTCGGCCAGCAGCGGACCCGGGTTCGATTCCAGCCCGCGGTCGTTCTCTGCATGTCACTCCCCTCTCTGCCCCATTTCACCTCTGTCTCTACACTATCAATAAAGCAGAAAAATGCCAAAAAATAAATATCTTTAGAATATACTTTAACTAAACTAAACAACGAAATTTGCTCACGCAGCCTCTAAAAACAAAACAATGCTCACACAAACACTCACAATAAATAGTATAAATACCTAATACAATACAGTATAAGAGTCTCAATGTGTAATGTTCATCTTATCTTTTCCATTCCTCTCTCTTCTTTCCTCACAGGATTTGAAGTGAAGACGTCTTTCGTTGAAGACTCCCTGGCCAGGTACCAGCTGCATTCAGATAATATACTGTTATGTATATATATAACATCTATAATATACAATCGAGATGAACAAGTCTGGAAAAAATATTACGGGACCACTCCAAATATTCAGTGTCTCTCGTTTTACCATCTATAGGCATATGTTTGAGCAGAATTAACATTTTGGTTTTACTCTACAAACTACTGACAACATTTCTACCGATTTCCCCCCCAAAAAATATTGTCATTAAAGAGCATTTCCATTAAGTAACGTAGAGATGAAGATTGAAGAAAAATCCAGACTGGTCTCTTAGTTTTTTCCAGAGCTGTTTATATTATACACTTGAGATATTGCGTCCATGAGCCATGAGGTCCCAGTAACCTTAACCTTTGACCTTTAACCTTTAACCTTTGACCTTTGACCTCCAAAATCTATTCAGTTCATCTTTGAGTCAGAGTGGACCTTAGTGCAAAGTTTGAATAAAATCCCTGAAAGCGTTTTGGAGATATTGCGTTCACAAGAACACCCAATCAGACATTCAGACGTGTGTAAGGACAAATGGACAACCCGAAAACAGTATCGATGTTCCCAGACTCAGTTGGGTGATAGAGGACAGGAGGGTGTTAGTAGTAAAACTAGTGGTGGCTGCTATTACATCTACGGTGCACCACCATCTCTACCATTGTGTCCTTGAGCAAGACACTTAACCCCAAACTGCTCCAGGGGCGCTGTACTATGGCTGACCCTGCGCTCTGACCCCCTCTGGAGTCTGTCTGTCTGTCTGTCTGTCTATCTGTCTGTCTGTCTGTCTGTCTGTCTGTCTGTCTGTCTGTCTGTCTGTCTGTCTGTACTATGGCTGACCCTGTGTGAGGACCCCCTCTGGAGTTTGTCTGCCTGTCTGTCTGTCTGTCTGTCTGTCTGTCTGTCTGTCTGTCTGTACTATGGCTGACCCTGCGCTCTGACCCCCTCTGGAGTTTGGGAACTTGAGAGGGGAGATGAGAAAAGACTAATTTTAACTTAAAAAAAACTTCAAAGCGTCCTTGGGTTTCTTTGAAGGCGCTATATAAAACAAAGCTATTAACATTATTGTATTATGTGTCTATGTGCAGGTACCAGTCCCAGCCGGTTCCCTTGGTCTCTGTGGAAGTGTGTGTGTGTGTGTGTGTGTGTGTGTGTGTGAATATGCGTGTGTGTGTGTGTGTGTGAATATGTGTGTGTGTGTGTGTGAATATGTGTGTGTGTGTGTGTGTGTGAATATGTGTGTGTGTGTGTGTGTGTGTGTGTGTCTGGATATGTGTGTGTGTGTGTGTGTGTGAATATGTGTGTTTGTGTGTGTGTTTGTCTGAATATGTGTGTTTGTGTGTGTGTTTGTCTGAATATGTGTGTGTGTGATTGTGTGTGTGTGTGTGTGTGTGTGTGTGTGTCTGAATATGTGTGTGTGTGTGTGTGTGTGTGTGTCTGAATATATGTGTGTGTGTGTGTGTGTCTGAATATGTGTGTGTGTGTGTGTGTATCTGTCTGTCTGTTCAATTATAATTTAATCATTCTGTCAATGTGTCTGTGTTCTGTCCAGGTTCCTGCTGTGTGAATATAGAGAGACTCTTACACATATTTTAATGAAAAAAATATCACTTACATTTAAAGAGGACCTATTATGCTACTTTTCTGGTCTTAATTTCTTGTTTTACACTGCTATAGAGCAACCTGACACGAATCACATCACAAAAAACTATGTAGATTTTCGGGAAGCTCTTTCTCTTATTTTGGCGATCCAGCACATCCTGTCAACACTTGAGTGTGTGTGCTTCGGCTCCCTCCGCCTGTGCTTCGGCCATCTCCGCTCCCCTCCCCCCTCCTGCAAACCCCACTCCGTTGTGATTGGTTACCTTCCTTCCGGAACACTTTCAGTGGCGGGAAGCGCGAGCATGGACCTATAAGGGCGCGAGGCAGACGCGAGGCAGACGCGAACAGGGAAGTGACAGCATTACCATACATGGAAACATCCGCGTGGAGACGTCACAAAGTTTTATGCGACGGCACAAATTATGAAAGGGTAGACCGCTTTGAACACGTGACTTCTCGACTGGCTAGAATAGTGTTTAGTGCTCTGCACAGACACCCCAGACGGTCAGCAGGGAATATGTCGAAATGCATGTAAGTCATTATTTGATAATTTAGTATGGTTAAGCATGACTATGAATCATCATAACAACGTTTATAGGTCATAAAAGTCAAAAAGCAT
>CASHTC010000964.1:359257-361757 GCA_949357725.1 Hyperoplus immaculatus | reverse complement strand
CCTCTCTAGCCCCCCTGTTTATGGGCATAGTAACAAACCCCGCCCCGGACAACCACCCCATGCTTAACGATGGCCCCCAAATCAACAATAACAGCACAATGAGCGACCAACCCCGTAGTAATAAGGTGGCTAGCAACGAGTCGTGCAACAGTGAGACGGATAGTAATGTCGAGACGTCGTGTACTGCCCCCGATGGTGACACCGAGCAACTGCACCATGTAAATGAATGAGGGCCAGTTAGAGTTATCACACAGACAGACAGACACAGACAGACAGACTACACACACACACACACACACACACACACACACACACACACACACACACACACACACACACACACACGCGTACACAGGCATAGATATTACCATTATTAATCTGACAGTCACATGTATGAAAAAACATTTAACTTTCCAGCAGGTTGTGTATTGTGATGTTAAAAGTTTATGTTTTCCTTTGCAGACACACAAATTGTATTTGTACGAGAGAGAGAAAAGAGAGAGAGAGAGAGAGACAGAGAGAGAGATATATAGAGAGAGACAGAGACAGAGAGAGATAGAGAGAGAGAGAGAGAGATAGAGAGAGAGACAGAGACAGAGAGAGATAGAGAGAGACAGAGACAGAGAGAGAGACAGAGACAGAGAGAGAGCGAGAGAGAGAGAGGGAGAGAGAGAGAGAGACAGAGAGAGAGAGAGGGAGAGGGAGAGAGAGGGAAGAGAGAGAGAGATAGAGAGAGACAGAGAGAGAGAGAGATAGAGAGACAGAGAGAGAGCGAGAGAGGGAGAGGGAGAGAGAGAGGGAGAGAGAGAGAGAGAGAAGAGAGAGATAGAGAGAGAGAGACAGACGGAGAGAGAGACAGAGAGAGAGAGAGGGAGAGAGAGAGAGAGGGAGAGGGAGAGAGAGGGAGAGAGAGATAGAGAGAGAGAAAGACTGAGAGAGAGATAGAGAGACAGAGAGAGAGAGAGGGAGAGAGAGAGAGAGAGAGAAGGATTGATTTTTTTTTTTATATTTCTTTGTAAAACAACGTATCCCCAAAATCAAAAGTCTTTCCCCGACTAGTATAAACCATAAATACAATATGTTAAGTTTAAGTGTTTCATTGTTTAAAGCTGGGGTATGTGATTTCTGATTGGTCAAAGTTAACATGAGCTGTACACTTTGACCAATCAGAACGAGGCTTCTTATTGGCTGTTGGGACTGTGCATTCACTTTGGCACGACGTTGTTGGTGTAGAGCGTGTCAGGGAGGGACCATAGGGGAGGGACCCAAAGAGAACAAGTGGAGCGGTTGAGGTATTTGGATTCAAATCTCTATCCCAACTGCCATTTTCTCCCCAAATCCTCCACCCCAGCTTTAAGTTTAAATCGTCATTGTTTTAGCCTTGATAATACAGTGTGACAAGAAATAAAATGTGCATACAATAAAGACAAAGTAAAGCAGCCTTGAACTGTTAAATCATACAATAAGGACAGTGTTCTTTCTCTGGTTGTAGTCTTGTAATACTGAGGTTTTGGGTTTCAATTTAAAAGTACATTTTTTTTGTCAAAAGCAGTGACATATGTTCTCATGATCTGCTCACTGTCCGTACTGTGTGTGTGCACTGAAAACAAATCTGCTGTTAGTTAGTTTTTTTTCCTTTGATTTCTTTGAGGGAAGCTTTCCCAGACCGATAGATACAAGGTGTTAACTTTCAGTCATACAGTATGACTGTGAGCGGTCAGATAGCTAGCATGCTAGGTATCTAGACCTGCTAGCATGATAGGTATCTAGACCTGCTGTCCAACTGAGGTCTATTTAAAAAAATCATTATAAGTGTTTAAGCATTTAGAAAAAAAATAATTAAAAATTAAATCATAATTTTAATCTGTAAAGTATTGTTTTGGTTTGACCAAAGCGTTTTATTTTGACATGTAAGTTTAACTCTTACGTGCTGAATCTAATTTGGTCAATGTGTAAGGTTTGGACACAGTGAGACAAATTCTGCAACACGTGTGAAAGAGTTCTTAAAAAAACCTGCTCCTGTCTGTGGTGCGCGCCCCCCGCCGATTTTCTTGGTAGCCGCAGCCGCGGGCGCGCGCAGGGCGCAGATCCGGGCACGCGCGGGGCGCAGATCCATAGGGCGTGATCGGGGCGAGAGAGAGAGAGAGAGAGAGAGAGAGAGAGAGAGAGAGAGAGAGAGAGAGAGAGAGAGAGAGAGAGAGGGGAGGAGAGACACACACAAACACACAAACACGGAGAGTGTGAGCGACGTGGATTGTCCGGGAACACAGGAGAGGTGAGTGCTCTCTTAGCCGATTCTATTATCATGGGACATTTTTGCGCTTTTATGCACAACTTTTGACTTTTGCTTTTTGCTGTGCATGCAATAGTTTAGCTACAATAAAACGGAAATGTATTTAGTGTTGATTAACTGCTGAAGGCTGTCGCAGCTGTGCAAGAGGACAGGCTGCAACTATGGTCGAAAGGGGCCGAAATTACGTTTATATAATCAATCGATCAA
>CASHTC010000964.1:341757-354257 GCA_949357725.1 Hyperoplus immaculatus | reverse complement strand
AACATTCAATGCACGAGCAACAGATCTGGTTGACATTCCTGCTGTCAGCATGCCAATTGCACGCTCCCTCAATGCTTGTGGCATCTGTGGCATTTTGCTGTGAGACAAAACTGCACATTTCAGGGTGGCCTTTTATTGTGGACAGTCTAAGGCACACCTGTGCACAAATCATGATGTCAGATCAGCATCTTGATGTGGCACACCTGTGAGGTGGGATGGATTATCTCAGCAAAGCTGAAGTGCTCACTATCACACATTTAGACAGATTTGTGAACAATGTTTGACAGAAATGGTAATATTGTGTATCTGGAATGAATTTTAGATCTTTAAGTCCATCTCATGAAAAATGGGAGCAAAAACAAAAGTGTTGCGTTTATATTTTTGTTGAGTGTATCTATCTATCTATCTATCTATCTATCTATCTATCTATCTATCTATCTATCTATCTATCTATCTATCTATTTTCCACCAAACAAAGCGGGTCGGGTCGGAGCGGTTCGGTCCTGTTATTTTGGCTTTCCATTTGCCAAAAGTTGGGTAGGGTACGGATATAAGCGAGCCTAACTGCTCTAAACCGCTCCTAATCTCAGTACTCCTCCGTAGGGGTACTAGCCGTCTGAAAGGGTGCTGAAAAGGCGGAGCTACACACTGCCGTCATTTGATTGGTCCAAAGAATAATTTCCGCATTAAACCGCCATGTGTATTCACCTCGGAGTTTGTGTTTAGCGAAAAATGTGAGCGCAGCACTCTGTTTATTGTGTGGTGTTTTTCCTCGTCATTAAATTAATCAGTTGGCTACACTGTGTCCCACTGCTACGATGTCACGTAGCTGCCGCAGCCAGCGCTGTTCGCTCACTGTCTCTGTCAGTTGCACCGAGCCGTCTCTGTGCGTTTACTGGCGTAATACGCTCACAACACGGGGGGAATAAATAAAGAAGCGGCTGGTTTGACCACAGTTGTTCCACAGCCCGATAGTTTGACCCATATTCTGGTGGCGGCTATCGCTGTCCAGCTTAAACCGGTAGGGCAGGAATTTAGGAATTTAGGGGGCAATCGCGCTTACACACGGTACGGAAGACTAGTGTGAGTGCGCCCTTAGGTCACTTCAGTTGACAGTATCCAATAGTTTTTTATTTATTGTTGTCGGATTCAATTGAGTTTGTCTTCGATGCAGCAGAAATGTTCTCAGATCATCTACCTGACTGAAATGTGTCTGTGAGAAATACTGTGAAGAGTTCCTACATTGAGACTAAAGTGTTTACTACCCCTGTGTTCCAAATCTCCTCCTCTTTCTTTTCTCTATTCTACATACTACATCTGACCACAAAAATAATCTAGTTAGGATGCAGAATGCTACAATCGGGACACATACTTTTACCTATTTAATTCATCATAACATGGCTCCTTGATCTTGCCTCTTGCTTTTATATCCGTCTCATCCCTGTTTGTTTTAATACCCAGGCTCCGTCGAGGTGACGTCACTTCAGGTGTGCACCGGATTGTGGGTCAGAATCGCCCAAATAGCATGCTGATTTCAACACGAAAAATCTCGGACGGATGTAGTAGAATGAGTAAAAGTATGTCCCAATAGTATGCCTACTGCATCCTAACTAGATTATTTTTATGGTCAGATGTAGTATGTAGAATAGAAAAAAGAAAGAGTATGAGATTTGGAACGCAGGGAGTGTTTGTGTTTGTGAATGATCAGCATTCATAAACAGATTTTTATGGTGACATCCAGCTTAATGTCAATCTGTCCTGCTTGACTATTTCAGCTCTCAATTGATTGTTTTCAGTAAGTTAGTGAGTAAATGATTAACCTTGGTCAATGATAGCAAATCGAGAGTCAATACACTCTGGGTTAATCATTAGGGGAAACAGCTGTGTGAAGCTGCTGTATGCTGGTCCTGCACCAATTTGGGGGAAAATATGTAATAGCCGTTTTTTCCCAACAGGAATGTATGATTTTGGGATTTGTTTTTGTCCGTGATGTATTTCAGTTGGAAAGAGACATACGGACTGCAAGAGACCACCTGTGGATACAACATCAAATATTTTTTTAAATTATACTTCATTTAAAGGTGCAGTGTGTAACTTTGTGTGTGTCAGAGAAGTGAAACATTTTCTAAGGTGTATTCTCATAGCTGAATAAACAAATCCCTGGAACACTGTTTGAAGTTAGAAAGCTTCCTAAAAAGTTACTGTTTCTCTGTTGTTGTTTACAGCAGCAGGGCCCACAGTTTGGTTTACAAACATATTCTAGTCTTACGTTTGGTTCCAGGTTCCTCAACATAATTAAGTTTTGATAGAATTATTCAATACTAAGAATTACATGTAGAGAAAATATGTTTAGTAAACTAACTGCAGGCTCTGTGAATGTAAACAAACCCCCACTCCTCTGAAACTGCACACTGACCCTTTAACATTATAATTACTAAGGAGTCTTCCATGTTTGTTCTTGTCTTCCAGGATGAAGACAACAACTTTTGTGCTGGTGTTTGGAGTCGCGCTGAGCCTCTGTCGAGCTCAGGTATCAACATCTGTTTCATTATGTCATGAGGGGACGTTATGGGCAAAAATTACATTATTTATTTTAAATTTTTTGGCATTTTATTAGACAGTTTTGAAGAGAGAGATTAAATGGGGCAGAGAGGGGAATGACATGCAGAGAATAACCCGGGCTGGATTGAGACTCTATGGGGGGGTGGGGGGGGGGGGGTGGGTCTAACCCACCTGAAGTTATTGGTTCAGAAATTGATACGTTATCAGCTACTCTACACTGTTTTGGCCTCTACTTGCTCATGCTGACTTAGTGAGACCACCTATCGCTGCAGCTCACTTTACTGCCACTGGGGCTGCAGCTCACTTTACTGCCACTGGGGGTGCAGCTCACTTTACTGCCACTGGGGGTGCAGCTCACTTTACTGCCACTGGGGCTGCAGCTCACTTTACTGCCACTGGGGGTGCTATTGAGAAGCAATTTCTGAAAGTTACGTAGTGATCCTTTATAAGTGGAGTCAATGATTCTAGAGAATGCTGTTGTCAAAATCATTTTTTTTCAAAATCATTGGAAATCTGTAAAGTCTGTTCTGTACTAAAAAAAATGTTCACAGTGCACACACAGGACAGACAGATCGTGAGGAAATATACACTGATTTTGAGGAAAAGTTAGAGAGAGAGGGGAATGACATGCAGAGAACGACCTGGTGTGAGTACCAGATATGCTCGGCTGCCAGATAAGCTCGGGTTGCACAATGATGACGCACTTCCTGTAAATTATATTCAAATAAACTTCAAAAAAACAGTTTTCCCTACCTTTTCCTGAAGCGAAAACGTATTTACTGTATTAAAACAAACATTAATCTTACAAGTTTGGCATTCGCCGTTTATTAGATAAAACAGAGAAAAAAGTTTCATGTTCGGGCTGTATTGAAGCTCTCGCGAGATCTCTTGTAACGCCGAGTGATCTCGGGGACAATAATTACGTATTCCACAATCCCTTGCTATTCCGAACGATAGCTTATCTATTTTTTCCGAAAACTACACGGACTTTCTTTCTACATGTATCTTTATTGTGAATGATAATATTATAATAGAATGCAGTTTGCAATAGATTTGTAAGAAAGAAGTGGATCTCGCATAGTACAGGAAGCGCGTCATCATTATGCAACCCGAGCATATCTGGTACTTACACCGGGTCTGCTGTGAACCCCCCCCCCCCCCCCCCACACACACACACACACACACACTTACCATAATCGGTTTTCTTGTCTGTGTTGATGGTTTCCAGTCGGACTCAGGCGGTGAGGAAGCCGGTGGAGAGGAGGAACATGTCGAGCTCTTCACCACGGCAACCACTAAGATGGCCGCCGCTGCCTCAGACTTCGGCTACATCCTGTTCCGCGCCGTGGCTAGCCGCGAAGCTACGGCTAACGTCTTCCTAGCTCCTATCAGTGTTACTGCAGCACTGACACAGCTGTCTATGGGTGAGGACAGACAGACAGACAGACAGACAGACAGATAGATAGATAGATAGATAGATAGATAGATAGATAGATAGATAGACAGATAGATAGATAGATAGATAGATAGATAGATAGATAGATAGATAGACAGACAGACAGACAGACAGACAGACAGATAGATAGATAGATAGATAGATAGATAGATAGATATACGGATAGACAGACAGACAGACAGACAGACAGACAGACAGACAGATAGATAGATAGATAGATAGATAGATAGATAGATAGATATATAGATATACGGATAGACAGACAGACAGACAGACAGACAGACAGACAGACAGACAGACAGACTACAGCTAACCTGAGCCATCCTTTTCTCCTAGGAGGGACTGAGCGTGCTGAGAGGCTGCTGTTTAGAGCCCTGAGGTATCACACCCTGCAGGATCCTCAGCTCCACAACACCCTGAAAGACCTGCTAACCTCCGTCAGAGCGCCAGGGAAAGGCCTGAGCACCGCCGCACGCATCTACCTGGCCCGGCGTGAGTCTGCACTGCCACAGATGCCTATGCCGATTCATTCACCATCGTCATACTCATAGGCAAAAATATTGACACACACACACACACACGGGAGACGAGACAGCTAGCAAACAAAATTGAGACACACGGAGGAAGATTGAGAGATACTTTTGAACCTACATTGTTGCACCCACTAAATCAATAATGCACAGACACTGCAGAGAATAAAATAAGATGTCTTCCTACCTTCATGCTTATTTGCCCGAAGCATCCCATAAACCGTCCATAGAGCCCTCGGCCCCGCCCTTTCCTCTGCTTCTCTCTTTACTTTTCTCCCTTTCACCCGTGCGGGCTGTGTATGCAAGCTACAGGTGCAGCTCGGTGCAGCTGCACACCTCTTTTGCACCGGGTCAAAGGGCACTATAGATTTACGATTAATCTGCATTAATTTTTTTAATCGCGTTAATTTTTCTGTGAATAATTAATCGAAATTAACGCGTTCATTTGACAGCCCTAGTACAAAACAATGTAAAGCGCTTTGAGTCTGTGGAAAAATCAGGGAAAAGAGCTTTATAAGTGGAGTCCATTTACCATTTAAAAAATCTGGACATTTAACCCGTTTGTTTTCAGGACTGCATCTGAAGCCAGAGTTCTTCACGCTGGTGGAGACGCAGTACGGGGTGCGTCCCAAACCGCTCCAGGGAGGAACCAAAGACCTGAAGGAAATCAACGACTGGGTTTCCACGCAGACAGGCGGCAAGGTCCAACGTCTCCTCACCAAACCCTTCCCCCGAAGCGCTGGAGTCAACGCTGTCACCGCCGCGTACTTTAAAGGTAAATCTACAGAATATTTTGTGTGTGTGTGTGTGTGTGTTTTTGGTATTTTGTATGTTTCTTTCACAGGTCTGCTGTGAAGAGGACTGAGCCTCCTGCTTTTATGCTGCTCACTGATGGAACACCTGAGTGTGATTGAGGGAGACAGCTCACCTGCTCAACCAATCAGAGGCAAATTAAGAAAGGGAAAACAACAAACTAAGAAAACATCCTAAACAAGCCCATACGTCACTTTCACTGCATTCCAAATCTTATACTGTTTATTTCTTTTATTCTACATACTACATCTGACCATAAAAATAATCTAGTTACGATGCAGAATGCTACACTTTGGACATACTTTTCTTTAATTATTTCATCATAACATAGCGCCTTGATCTTGCCTCTTGCTTTTATATCCGTCGCATCCCCGTTTGTTTTCATATGGAGGCTTCGTTGATGTCACGTCCGGTGCGCACTGGATTCAGGGTCAGAATCACCCAAATAGGATGCAGTTTCCAACGCAAAAAATCTCGCCAAATCTAGTAGGACATCCGGGTATTTCTAACCATACTAAATCTGACCACAAGAATCGGGACATCCTAAATCTTTTTTTATACCATACTAAATAGTAGACAGTATGGGGATTGGAACGCAGGGCATGTTGCATATCACTGAAAATGTTGACCTAGTTTACTCTGTGAACAGGGAAGTGGGTGACCCGGTTTGGACAGAGCGGAGTGATGGAGAACTTCCAGGTGGACGGGGCGGCTCCTGTTCGCGTCCCGATGATGAAGCAGGATAACTATCCCATGAAGATCGGCATCGACTCAGACCTCAGCTGCACAGTGAGAATGTTATACTCATATCTTTGTACTCTGTACTTGGTCCCCTACTTTTCATCATCTACATTCTCCCACTCATGGCCTCCGTTTTCACTGTTACACTTAGGACACTCACCCTGCGTTCCGAATCGCATACTCTTTCTTTTTTCTATTCTACATACTATATCTGACGATAAAAATAATCTAGTTAGGATGCAGTAGGCCTACTATTGGGACATACTTGTTCTCAGAATCGCCCAAATAGGATGCAGTTTTCAACACTTACAATCTTGGCCAGATGAAGTAGGACATCCGGGTCTTTCTAACCATCCTAAATCTGGCCACAAGAATCGGGACATCCTAAATCTTTTTTTCTTCCAAACTATATAGTAGAAAGTATGAGATTCGGAACGCAGGGTCAGATCTACCTCTCCACCAACACCATCTCTGCAGCCACCCATTGCACCCTCACCACCTGCCTCACTGATGTCAAAACTTGGATGCAACACAACTTCCTCAAACTAAATTGCAATAAATCCTTAAATCCTTATCCTTGGCCCAAACTCCCTCACCCGCTCCACCCAGGACTTCTCACTCAATATTGATGGCTCCATTGTCACCCCCTCCACTCACATCCCTAACCTAGGTATCATCCTTGACCCCGCCCTCTCATTCCTCCCCCATGTAAACCACATTACTGAAACAGCCTTCTACCACCTCAGGAACATCACTCGTCTCCGTCCCTCCCTATCACTCTCATCCACAATGCCAACACTCTTTCATCTTTCAAAACAGCTCCTGACAGTACTTTATTATTATTATTTTTTTAAAGATAATTTTTTGGCATTTTCAAGCTTTATTAGATAGTACAGAGTTGAAATGGGGAGACAGAGAGAGAGGGAGAGAGAGAGAGAGGGGGGATGACATGCAGTAAAGGTCCACGGGTCGGACTCGAACCTGCGACCACTGCAACAAAGGCCGGAGCCAATATGGTACGCGCTCTATCCACTACGCCACCGGAGCACCCACAGTATTTTATTGTTGTTGTTGTTGTGTCACCAGATTGCTCAGATCCAGATGCAAGATGACGTCAGCATGTTTGTCTTCCTGCCTGATGACGTCACCTCCAACCTGACGCTGCTTGAGGAGAGTCTCACGGCCGAGTTCGTCCAGGACCTTTCCATGACCCTGCAGCCCGCTCAGGTGTCCCTCACTCTGCCTGCACTCAAGCTCAGCTACGCCACAGACCTGTCCCCACTGCTCTCTGACCTGGGTGAGTCTCTGTGTGTGTGTGTGTGTGTGTGTGTCTGTGTCTGTGTGTCTGTCTGTCTGTCTGTCTACAGCCACACAAAATGTGATGCATGTAGAAAATGAACAGCAGATGACGAAACCTTGAATTTATTAAATTTATTTCAGACATATCAATCAAATCAAACATATAACAAATACAGAGCAAAATGAAAAGCAATAAACAAAAACGATGTTTCAATTATTTCACAGATAAGAACAATAAAAAGCGTATTGCATATATTCCATTGACATGCCTGAAAAGAGTAGTAAGACGTAAACAGCAAATGTAATCCTACCCCTTTTATTGGGGTATATCATTGAGTTAAGGGGGACACCTAATATGTTGGAAATCCATAAACTCCTCCTACTTTTCCTGCAGGCCTTGATGATTGGCTGAGAGACACAGACTTGGAGAAGATTGCTGCTCAGCCCGTTAAGATGGGAACCCTGAATCACAAGGTGTTGATGGATTTGGCTCCAGAGGGGAACCAGTACCCCAGTGCCTCGTCCTCACCCAGCCACCTGACCTACCGCGTGGACCGACCTTTCATCTATCTGATCCGCGACGAAGCCTCAGGGGCGCTGCTGTTTATCGGCCGGGTGGTCAACCCCAAGGACCTCAAGAAATAACAGACACGCACGCACACACACAGACACGCACATAGACACAGACATAGACACACACATAGACAGACATAGATATATACACACACAGAGACACACAAACACACACACACACACACACACACACACACACACACACACACACACACACACACACACACACACACACACACGTTTGTATTTCTATCTTTGTGAGGACCCTTGACTTAAAGAGTATGAGATTTGGAAAGCAAGGTAGGTTTCTTTTTAGCTTGTTTAGTAGCTGCTGAACTTACAGTAAATACATTCGTAGTTCACTTCAGGTTATCTTACATTGCATTGCTATGCCGTCACGTGATACGCTGACGTGATGTCCCCTGTTGGTGTGCAAGCACGTGTGGGTGTGTGCAGCTAAATACTATAGGTCCTCACAAAGCGGGATTCACAAGAACACACACACACACACACACAAAAAACACACACAAAAACACAAACACACACGCACACACACACACACACACACACACACACACACACACACACACACACACACACACACACACACACACACACACACACACACGTTTGTATTTTTATCTTTGTGAGGACCCTTGACCTCTTAACCTGACCCGAGATTTTTAGTGTTGAAAACAGCTTGCTATTTGGGAGATTCTGACCCACAATCCAGTGCACACCGGAAGTGAGCCTGGGTATTAAAACAAACAGGGATGAGACGGATATAAAAGCAAGAGGCAAGATCAAGGAGCCATGTTATGATAAAATAAATAAGTTGAAGTATGTCCCAATTGTAGCATACTGCATCCTAACTAGATTATTTTTATGGTCAGATGTAGTATGTAGTAACTACGGGTGCAGTTCACTTCAGGTTATCTTACATTGCATTGCTATGCCCCGTTTGTGTGTGCAAGCACGTGTGGGTGTGTGCAGCTAAATACTATAAGTCCTCACAAAGCTGGATTTAAAAGAACACACACACACACACACACACACACACACACACACACACACACACACACACACACACACACACACACACACACACACACACAAACACACACTTACTCTTAGCAGGTCCTAGGAGGGATGCCAGGTGTTTTGTCTTTGCGTTTGGAATGTTTTTGCGAAGAATATTTGGTTTTGATTTTGACATGACTTTTTTTTTTTACTTTTCATGTTGAAAGAAGTCGCGTGATCATGTTCAATCTGACAGGGAAGACTCCAACACACTGACACACACTCTGACAGGGAAGACTCCAACACACTGACACACACTCTGACAGGGAAGACTCCAACACACTGACACACACTCTGACAGGGAAGACTCCAACACACTGACACACACTCTGAGCTCAGCCAATCGTTTCTCAAATAAAATCAAATATTGTCATTTATGAGGGAAATGTAATAAACAAGACAATAAAACTAAATGTGTCCTCTCTTTCATTTTTATGTTTTGATTTTAAAAGGTGCTACGAGGAACTGGCAAAAAGTAAAAACACTACCACTTTTATCCAAAGGGGGCGCAAGAATGAAAACAAACTGAACATTCCTTGGAGCACCTTAAAAGCCCTATTGTTTCAGTGTTAAGGAAATAGAAGCCGTTCACGTCCAGTAAATGAGTTTACTGGACGTGAATTTAATTTAATTTTTGTCACTTCCTTCTGGGAAGTCTGTGTCGTCACAGCAAGTTCCTTATTTCATTTTTTCATTTAACTTTTATTTATCCTCGAGAGACCAATTGAGGGGTGACCCTCATTTACAATGATGTCGAGTAATAATTATTATAAACTCACTTAAAGGAATACTTTTATAAACTCACTTAAAGGAATACTTCCCCCATACGGAACCGGCGTTCTATCATTATAAAATCGCTATTATAATATAATGAATGAGGTTTTTCTTCCCTCAGTCTTCCCTCAGTCTTCCCTTGGCCCAGCTGTCCTGTTAATCCTAACCCTACATTTTAACATGTGTGATATCACGCATGGTAAAATGTAGGGTTAGACAGTGAGACCATAAAACACTTTTTCTGCCATTTCTCAGGCTAGGATGAACCGATTTCTAAAATGTTTGCACATTTATACTCCATAGGATCTCAGAGTTCAATACACCTTCATATTCCCACCGGTGAAGTAGGACTTTAATATTTCTGTGACTATTTCCTCATTTCCAGAAACACAAAGCAACATATTAACATAAAAAGGAATAAGAGCAAATATCACTTTAAGATAATATGTTGAAATAGTAGAATTACATTTATTTTCATTTAACCTTTTCAATTTAACCACGACACCACTAGCGACAAACAGTCGACCTTTCCGGGTCCCCTCTAGTAAACATGTGTTTGTGTTTTTGGGAATGAGGAAATACACACACACATACACACACACACACACACACACACACACACACACACACACACACACACACACACACACACACACACACACAGAGAACAATGAATGAAGTGTGTTGTGATGACGCTTTTCACGTATTTAGATCTCCATTTCCTCCACGCCTCTTTCTGCTGTTTTATATAAAAATATTACAGGTTTACACATCACACACACACAGACACACACAGACACACACAGACAGACAGACACACACACACAGTTCAACCATCGGTGTCATGATGAAGGTCCTTGTGGTTTTGATGCTCGTCTGCTCCGTTTACGGTGTCGTTGAGAAAAAGCTTTTGCCGTACCAACAGCCGTGTCTGCAGGACGTCCACGCTGCACTGAGAGAGATCACCGCCTCACTGGCTAAGCAGGAGGTGGAGATGAAATACCTGCAAGCAGAGAATAAAGGTACAGTGTCTGTCAGGTTGATAGTGTAGTACACTAGATCAGACCAATTTTCCCATTTTCAGGGAACAAAGAACGGGTTCACAACGTTAATCTTTTCTGCAGCAATGGAAGTAAATGAAGATTTGAAAGTTGATGCAAACAATTGGTCCAGGTGTCCAATCTTTAGCTGATGACTTCCAAACCCTCTGTCTGTATAAAAGCAATGTTGGAACAGACTGTGTGTGTGTGTGTGTGTGTGTGTTTGTGTGTGGGTGTGTGTGTGTGTGTGTGTGTGTTTGTGTGTGTGTGTGTGTGTGTGTGTGTGTGTGTGTTGACTGTGTCACTACCTTCTGAAGCATTATGAGGACAGTATTGACCTGCAGGAAGTAGTAGATTGATTTTATTGTTAGATCATATAGATCGATTCATTTCATTCCAGAGCACATTGAGACATTGAACTGAGTAAATTACAATAAAAACTGTCAACATATATATTTTCTAAAAAATTTGGCCCATTGTGTTTTTGCATTTAAAACCTAAGAAATACTGTGTGTGTGTCTCCCTCCCTCTCTCCCTCTCTCCCTCTCTCCCTCCCTCCCTCCCTCCCTCCCTCCCTCCCTCCCTCCCTCCCTCCCTCCCTCACAGTCTGTCTCTCCCTCCCTCCCTCCCTCCCTCCCGCCCTCCCTCCGTCTCTCTCTCTCCCTCCCTTCCTCCCTCTCTCTCCCACCCTTCCTTCCTCCCTCCCTCACTCTCTCTCTCACCCTCCCTATCTCTCCTACCCTTCCTTCCTCCCTCCCTCTCTCTCTCTCCCACCCTACCTCCCTCCCTGTCTCTCTCTCCCCCTCTCTCCCACCCTTCCTTCCTCCCTCTCTCTCTCTCCCTCCCTCTCTCTCTCTCTCTCTCTCTCTCTCTCCCTCTCTCCCTCCCTCCCTCTCTCTCTCTCCCCCTCTCTCCCACCCTTCCTTCCTTCCTCTCGCTCTCTCTCTCCCTCCCTCCCTCTCTCCCCCTCTCTTCCACCCTTCCTTCCTTCCTCCCTCTCTCTCTCTCTCTCTCTCTCTCTCCCTCCCTCTCTCTCTCTCTCCCTCTCTCCCTCCCTCCCTCCCTCCCTCTCTCTCTCTCCCCCTCTCTCCCACCCTTCTTTCCATCCTCCCTCTCTCGCTCTCTCCCTCCCTCTCTCTCTCTCTCTCTCTCTCCCTCCCTCCCTCTCTCTCTCTCTCTCCCTCACTCCCTCTCTCTCAAACTTTATCTGCGTTTTTTTTTCAGGACTGGGGGATCAGCAGACTGAGGTTGAGAAGCTGAAGAAACAGCAGCAAGGTGTGTGTGTGTGTATATGTGTGTGTGTGTGTGTGTGTGTGTGTGTGTGTGTGTGTGTGTGTGTGTGTGTGTGTGTGTGTGTGTGTGTGTGTGTCTGTATTGGTCTGTATATGGGTGTGTGTGTGTGTGTGTGTTTGTGGATTAATCACTTCTCCTCTAACAAAAACCTGTTCAAACATTTTCAACCAGAATATATATAGTAAGTTCCTAAGTACAATTCATTGAGGACCCGCACCGTTACACTTAGAAATGCAGTCCCCACTCTACGGGTTGTGCTATTATTCACTTTATAGATTTTCCACAGGGTGGCGCTGTTATTAACTGTTAATCCCTCCCTCCTTCTCTCCTTCTCTCTC
Source organism: Hyperoplus immaculatus (assembly GCA_949357725.1). Classification (NCBI taxonomy): domain Eukaryota; kingdom Metazoa; phylum Chordata; class Actinopteri; order Uranoscopiformes; family Ammodytidae; genus Hyperoplus; species Hyperoplus immaculatus. The sequence continues at coordinate 341,758 of CASHTC010000964.1, read as the reverse complement.
T
>CASHTC010000964.1:318777-341557 GCA_949357725.1 Hyperoplus immaculatus | reverse complement strand
TGTGATGACGCTTTTCACGTATTTAGATGTCCATTTCCTCCACGCCTCTTTCTGCTGTTTAATATAAAAATATTACAGGTTTACACATCACACAGACACAGACACAGACAGACACACACAGACACAGACAGACACACAGTTCAACCATCGGTGTCATGATGAAGGTCCTTGTGGTTTTGATGCTCGTCTGCTCCGTTTACGGTGTCGTTGAGAAAAAGCTTTTGCCGTACCAACAGCCATATCTGCAGGACGTCCACGCTGCACTGAGAGAGATCACCGCCTCACTGGCTAAGCAGGAGGTGGAGATGAAATACCTGCAAGCAGAGAATAAAGGTACAGTGTCTGTCAGGTTGATAGTGTAGTACACTAGATCAGACCAATTTTCCCATTTTCAGGGAACAAAGAACGGGTTCACAACGTTGATCTTTTCTGCAGCAATGGAAGTAAATGAAGATTTGAAAGTTGATGCAAACAATTGGTCCAGGTGTCCAATCTTTAGCTGATGACTTCCAAACCCTCTGTCTGTATAAAAGCAATGTTGGAACAGACTGTGTGTGTGTGTGTGTGTGTGTGTGTGTATGTGTGTGTGTGTGTGTGTGTGTGTGTGTGTGTGTGTGTTTGTGTGTGTGTGTGTGTGTGTGTTGACTGTGTCACTACCTTCTGAAGCATTATGAGGACAGTATTGACCTGCAGGAAGTAGTAGATTGATTTTATTGTTAGATCATATAGATCGATTCATTTCATTCCAGAACACATTGAGACATTGAACTGAGTAAATTACAATAAAAACTGTCAACATATATATTTTCTAAAAAATTTGGCCCATTGTGTTTTTGCATTTAAAACCTAAGAAATACTGTGTGTGTGTCTCCCTCCCTCTCTCTCTCCCTCCCTCCCTCCCTCCCTCCCTCCCTCCCTCCCTCCCTCCCTCCCTCCCTCACAGTCTGTCTCTCCCTCCCTCCCTCCCTCCCTCCGTCTCTCTCTCTCCCTCCCTTCCTCCCTCTCTCTCCCACCCTTCCTTCCTCCCTCCCTCCCTCACTCTCTCTCTCACCCTCCCTATCTCTCCTACCCTTCCTTCCTCCCTCCCTCTCTCTCTCTCCCACCCTACCTCCCTCCCTGTCTCTCTCTCCCCCTCTCTCCCACCCTTCCTTCCTCCCTCTCTCTCTCTCCCTCCCTCTCTCTCTCTCTCTCTCTCTCTCCCTCTCTCCCTCCCTCCCTCTCTCTCTCTCCCCCTCTCTCCCACCCTTCCTTCCTTCCTCTCGCTCTCTCTCTCCCTCCCTCCCTCTCTCTCCCTCTCTCCCTCCCTCCCTCTCTCCCCCTCTCTTCCACCCTTCCTTCCTTCCTCCCTCTCTCTCTCTCTCTCTCCCTCCCTCTCTCTCTCTCTCCCTCCCTCCCTCCCTCCCTCCCTCCCTCCCTCTCTCTTTCTCCCCCTCTCTCCCACCCTTTCTTCCTTCCTTCCTCCCTCTCTCGCTCTCTCCCTCCCTCTCTCTCTCTCTCTCTCTCTCCCTCCCTCCCTCTCTCTCTCTCTCTCCCTCACTCCCTCTCTCTCAAACTTTATCTGCGTTTTTTTTTCAGGACTGGGGGATCAGCAGACTGAGGTTGAGAAGCTGAAGAAACAGCAGCAAGGTGTGTGTATATGTGTGTGTGTGTGTGTGTGTGTGTGTGTGTGTGTGTGTGTGTGTGTGTGTGTGTGTGTGTGTGGATTAATCACTTCTCCTCTAACAAAAACCTGTTCAAACATTTTCAACCAGAATATATATAGTAAGTTCCTAAGTACAATTCACTGAGGACCCGCACCGTTACACTTAGAAATGCAAACATTTCACAGGACGTGCGTCCCCACTCCACAGGGTGTGCTATTATTCACTTTATAGATTTTCCACAGGGTGGCGCTGTTATTAACTGTTAATCCCTCCCTCATTCTCTCCTTCTCTCTCTCTCTCTCTCCCTCGCTCCCTCCCTCCCTCTCCCTCTCTCTCTCTCTCAAACTTTATCTGTGTGGTTTTTTTTTCAGAACAAGCAGCGAAACTGGACAAACAGGAGGATCAGCTGCAAGGTGTGTGGACATCATCAATCAATCAATCAATATCCTTTATTTAACCAGGTAAAATTCATTGAGATTAAAATCTCTTTTTCAAGAATGACCTGGCCAAGAAGGCAGCACCATGATACAATAAGAACAATCAACCACAATTCTCATACACCACATTCAACGTTAGGTAAAGTACAATACAAGATCAGGGACAAGACTATATGAAGATTGAAATGAGTACAGTTAAAAATTAAATAAATAAACTGGTGACAGATGAATGAATAAACCCGGCCGTTATCAGAAAATAGCTTTACAAGCAATTGCATTGACCAAGAGAACTATCTTCTCTGTCCTTCAGGATTCCTTTGAATTCTCCCAAGGTGACCAGCTCCGGCAGCTTCAGCTGCTTTTGCACAGTGTTCCAGGCAGAAGGCGCAGCATATTTAAAGGCCTTTTTCCCTAAGTCAGTTCTAGCTCTGGGTACCAACATCTGTAACACATCCCTAGAACACAAACCATAGCTACATTTGTTGTCATCACATCTGTGTTTCTCCCTCCCTCCCTTGCTCTCTCTCCCTCCCTCTCTCTCTCTCCCTCCCTCCCTCCCTGGCTCTCTCTCAAACTTTATTTGCCTTTTTCTTTTTCTTCAGATCAGCAGACTGAGGTTGAGAAGCTGAAGAAACAGCTGCAAGGTTTGTGCAATCAATCAATCAATCAATCAATCAATCAATCAATCAATCAATCAATCAATCAATCAATCAATCAATCAATCAATCAATCACTTCTCTAACAAAAACCTGTTAAAACATTTTCAACCAGAATATATTTTCACAAGGAAAAGTAAGTTCCTAAGTACAGGCCCTCAATTAATCTCTAAAATGATGCCAACTCTCTCTCTCTCTCTCTCTCTCTCTCTCTCTCTCTCTCTCTCTCTCTCCCTCTCTCTCTCAATTAAATTCAAATTCAAATGAAATTAATGAAAATACCTGCTCCCTCTGTCTCTCTCTTTCTGTCTGTCTGTCTGTCTGTTTGTCTGTCTCATTCTCTCTCTCTCCCTCTCTCTCTCTCTCTCTCTCGCTCTCTCTCTCTCTCTCTCTCTCTCTCTCTCTCTCTCTCTCTCTCTCTCAGGTAAACAGGTGGCTTTCTCTGCCTCTCTGGTGGCTACTGTCCATAAAACCATTGGACCCTTTGCGGGACACACTCCTATAGTCTACAAACACGTCGTCACCAACATTGGAAAAGCCTACAGCCCAGTCACAGGTACCTGAACTAGACATTTAACTTTAGTCTGATGCAGCAAATTCTCCATTAAAATTTGGGTAACGTAGTTAATGCCTATTAAGCATAAGTAAGTGGGGGGCGCCCTTAGCTCAGTTGGTAGGGAGTCCCCCCCCATGGGCCTTGGCCAGCAGCGGACCCGGGTTTGATTCCAGCCCGCGGTCGTTCTCTGCATGTCACTCCCCTCTCTGCCCCATTTCAACTCTGTCTCTACACTATCAATAAAGCATAAAAATGCCCAAAAAATATCTTGTCCACCTAACGCCTTTTTCCGACCGCAAGCGCCTTTTTTAAATTGATTCCCAATGACCAAGAAGACGGAAGAGAAACTGATTTTTCCGTCTCTATTTACCCGAAACTGTACGAAAATAGTGACTTAAAATGACCAGAACAGAGGGAGGAGAGCCCGTTTGTGGGAGCAGATGAGGCGGACACTTGATTCGCTATATTTTTATCTCCTACGGATCATTTCATGCGCACACGTCAGCCTACAACTTGCTCCGTGTGTTTGCAGGAGTCGCGATAACCCCTCATCCAAACAGAGGATGGTGGAAAGTATTCTCCGTTTCATAAGACTACTCATATTAAAATGTAACGATTATAAATAGAAAAAAGCGCGTAAAACGCTTGAAAAAAACGGTCGAAAAAAAAGCTCAGTAGACACTCTCCCGAGCGCACAGCCAGCGTTTAACGGACACGGGCCCTTAGTTTATGTTTATTAATTAATGTACCCTTATTGTAAAGTGTTACCAAAATTTGACCTAAACAAACGTTCCACAGGAGCCTTCACTGCACCGCTGAAAGGAGCCTATCACTTCGAGTTGCACATCTATGGAGGAGGAGGTCGTGCTAATGCCGCTGTGTTGGTGAAGAACTCAGAGCACATCTTCATCGCATATGAGCACCAGCCGTCCCATGGAGCGTCTGCTTCTAACGGCGTCACACTGCTCCTGGAGGCTGGAGATGTCATGTCTGTGCGTCTGTGGACTGGCGCAACAGTGTTTGACAGTTTAAATCACCACACCACCTTCAGCGGCCATATGCTTTTCACCATGTAACACGCAGACATCTTCACCTACATGATGTCACTGCAGGTTTTTCTTTTCTTTAATAATTCTGGAGCTTAAAATATTATCCTGATCAGGGGCGTGCACAGGTAGACCCTAAGTGGTGCTTGAGCACCTGCCCTTTGCCCCCTGGACCAATCAAGTGCCCTTTTGCAAAACATAAAAATAAATAAATAAACCACTTATAAATACTCGACGATTAAAAGCATGTGATAATAATGCCACGATTAACTCATAATTTAAAAAAATAAAAACCATTTTTTTATTATTATTATAATTTTTTCTTTGAAGGCCCTGAACAATGTTATTTTAAAAAAATCTTCCTGGGGGGAAGATCAGCAGTACGACAGTGTGGCAGTACATTTTTGTTATTTTTTAAATAACATTGTTCAGGGCTACGAAGCTCAGGGGCCTACAGTATATTGAGCCAGTAAAAAAAAACGAAGACTTCAAAGAAAGAAGTATTTTTCTTTCTGCTTTTTGGTAATTCTGTGTCTCCAAATTATTCCATAAAATAGAACTAAATAGCTCACATAGGACACAATTGATTTAGCCTCAGTTTCCTTCTCAAAGTGCACCAGATTGATGAATTTTACTTTGAAAAGGTTAAAGTTGTCTTCCGGGGAGCATTCCCCCAGACCCCCCTAGTAGGTCCAGGGTCCCCACCCCAGTTTCCAAATTCCTGTGAGAAAAACTGTTATGTGTGTCTGGTTATTAGAAGTCATTAGACCAGGAGGTTGTGTCTATGTACAATTAACCTTAAAATCATTTGGTCATCCATCAAAAGAAATAGTGTGTTATTTGGCTCAGAGATTCCCAATTGCCTGCAGGAAAAGTAGCCTCATGCCTTGTTGTTATGCTGCACAAAGTGCCCTTATTTTGCACCGAGCACCTGCCCCCCAAAATGTCTGTGCACGCCACTGATCCTGATCATAATCACTGCAGCAAAATCCATTAATTTTTCATTTTTCCTTCATATAAAAGTCATAAATAATCAAATCTGTAACTGAAATGAAGACAAATGTCATGTAATGTTATCTGTCTGATTCCTTTGTCATTAAAAATCACAGCAAAGCATCTCTGGACATTTCATGGTATTTTGGTTGTTGTCATTTAAATATCAACCGATTGAACCCAAAAATAAACATGGAAGTTTATATTGCTCAGAGACTTTCCTAAGCTCTTTCTCAGCTACAGGTGCTTGTAACAACAGCTAGTATATAAGAAAATGCAGAATATTATTGGACTACAACTGTATTGAACAAATAATTTAGCCTCCGACTTTCCATAGGCGAGTTCATACACAATCAACAATTTTCAAACCATAATAGTTGAACTATAATGTTGAAAAGTATAAACATATCGTTTCCAGTAAAGTTTATTTTATACAGAAAACTAAATTTGAGGTGATGTAACAAAACATAAAAATGGTTTTCAATGCTAGTTTTTTTAAGGGAATCTTATGACAGCTATTAAATCAATCATCCATCAATATTTTTTTCTGCTTTTTTTCATAAATTACTTTAAAACAAAAATAAATTAAAGGGGAATATCTCATTTCAAGCTTTGCATAATCATAGCAGTTACTCTGGAATAGTGTAATACAGTCTGCAGCCAGTTGGGGGAGCTAACACACTGTTAGTACTTTTAGACATGTTGTGTATAACTCTATGCAATATGAACATCTTAAATGTAGCAGCCTTAAAGAGCTAAGTCATGTTTAAATCAATTGAAGAAAATTCGGAAATCTTTGAATAAATTTGCAATTTTATAGCAATATTTAACTAATTATGCGTAAATTTGTATCTCTTTAAAAAAACAGTTGGATAAAGCCAGAGTAAAAAAATCTATCTTTTACACCATATAAGTGTCCAAAGTCTTTACAGACAGATTTTGGATAGAGACTTTTTTCATATTATAAATAAAATTATTCTATGTACAGGACAGTATTTCAAAATGCAATTTCAAAAACATCCTTCTGTAATAACCTTCAGAATATTGCTAAGAATGATTATGGAAAATGTAGTTGATGTAAGTTCTAGAAGTTGAGATGTTGGTTCAGAGATATTGAAAAAAAGTAATTAGTACAGCAGAAGTTATAAAATCCATGCGCCATCACTGAAGGCTTTACCTCATGTAGATGCACCGACAGTGCTGTTGTTAATTACTCATGGGGAGCGACAGAAGTTGCGCACTATGACTTTAAAGATGGTTGTATAGGAGAAATATACACAAACAGACAAGGGGCCTATCCGAAAAGTCCAATCTCCTAACCTATAAGCCTCCTTTCCTATACCTTAACCCCTAAACGTCATCGGGGTTAAGGAGAGATGAAAGGTGCTTCCTATCGAACATAGGAAAGGACAGTGCTGTTTCAAATGAATTCGACTCCACTTTTCCTAACCGACGTCATTGCGCGACGGCGAGTATTGCTGACGTGAGTCACTAGCGTGAAACTTCACTATTCTCCGAAAATGGACTACAACAAGCGCTCGTTTGATCCATGCGTTCTTTTCATATTGATTTTAATCAGGTTGTCGCCAACAGAGTGAGAATCACTCCCATATATCCCAATTCACATGTGGAATAAAAAGAGGCTACACTTGTGTTGATGTTGAAATGAACTGCCCCCAGTAACTTCATTAAATGTGAAGTTGGTATTTTATTTTCTTATGGTGTAAATTATGTGCTACGAAAATAACTATTATGATGTTGGTCTTTTATGAGTTCTTTATTATCTTTAGCCTGTGTGTGTGTGGGGGGGGGGGAGTATTTTGTTTTAGCCGAGTTAAATCTTCCTCACTTCTCCTCTCCTCTCTTCTGTTTTGCCTCTCGTTCGTATTCGTGTAGAGTCGGTAAACTCCGGCGGTGGCTTGTTGCTTTAAATATTGCCGCCGTAAAGGATTATGGGATACCACTATCTACGTTCCTTTAGCAAAGGTTGGTCAGGAGTAACCTATGCTAAAGGAGGGTTAAAGGATGAATCGAGGCTCCTTTCCTATGCATTTTGGTTATTCGGATTCACCTATCTGCCGAGCACTTCCGGGTCATCTCGATAGGAAAGGAAATTTCCTATGCAAAAAAGAGTTTTCGGATAGGCCCTAGGTTTAGTCAAAAAAACACCTACATTTAAGAATTTGGATTTATACCAGTATGAAAGAAGACATGTTATGGAAGCAAAATAGACAGCAAAATCCCAACATTTATCAGTGCTTGAAAAAGACTTAAAATTCGCCTTCATGCAGATTATTCAGATGTTCCTCTGTCATACTTTCCCACTGCAGCAGCTGCTCTGAACATTTCTCCACATGTCAAACTCTGTGTCACAATTCCCCCCTTCAAAATAAAACTAAAAACTAAAATATAATGGGATTTACTAGTTTGTATAAAACACAAACTAAGGGGAAAAAATCTTCAAAAATGCATGAAGAGAACGAGATGGGGTTACAATTAAAATGTATATGTCATCAAGTAAACAACAGTTGTAATTTGAGGAGTGTGTGTGTGTATGAGAGTGAGAGTGAGAGAGAGAGAGTGTGTGTGTGTGTGTGTGTGTGTGTGTGTGTGTGAGAGTGAGAGTGTGTGTGTGTGTGTGTGTGTGTGTGTGTGTGTGTGAGAGTGAGAGTGTGTGTGTGTGTGTGTGTGTGTGTGTGTGTGTGTGTGGTCAACACATGGTTTCGATTTTCCACAGTGGGATTCCTGAGGTTTTTTCTGAAACGCTTCCCAGAAGAAAAGAAAGTCGGAAGAGAGACATGAACTGTAACGTCTTATTTCCAACATTAACACACGTAAGGTTATTGTGCGTGATTCATTTTCATTACATCCAAAATGCCTTGGTTTTAAAGGTGCTACGAGGAACTTTTAAACATTTCTGAAACAGTCTCATTTTTCCTCTGATGATCATAAATTAATTGTAACAGCAAACGAGACCATCAGTGCAAAGAATGCTATTTTTATATAGTTTTTTTTAATGCCTTTGTCATGGGTACGCTCACCCAGGAACAACAGCTGGCGTGGTAAAAACACTTTTGTCCAAAGGGGGCGCTAGAATTAACACAAACAAAAGTTCCTCGGTTCACCTTTGATATAAAAGATGGGACTTGTTTTTTTAGAGAAACTGCAAGTAGCATTCACACTCACACGTACACACTATATGCCACTCTGCACACAAATATTGTAATTTTCATCCTATGTAAATTATTTTCTTAGGTATTATATTCTGTTGTATGTTGATCCACGTCTAAGACGATTTTCTGCCACGATAGAGAAAAAAGTTTTCTGAATCTGAAAGGTGCAAAAACCACTCTAACCACTACACCACAACCGTTTACATGTTTGAACCTGCTGCAAAAAAACTGACAAGATCAATTTGAAGCCAACCGCAGAGAGACGGAGAGGGAGAGAGAGAGAGAGAGAGAGGGAGAGGGAGAGGGAGGGAGAGATAGAGAAAGAGAGAGAATGAGAGTGAGAGAGAGAGAGAGAAAGAGAGAGAGAGAGACAGACAGGCAGAGAGAGAGAGACATATATATATATATATATATATATATATATAGAGAGAGAGAGAGAGAGAGAGAGAGTTGGCATCAGCTTTATACCAACAGCCACCTGCAGCATCTGCCTGGGCTCGTCTGTCTGTCAGAGATAAGGAATGTATCTATAAACACTGTGATAAAAGTTATTGTTGTATTCAGCTCTTAAAGGTACGGTGTGTAATATCAGACATATATATTTTTGTGATCTTAATGTAGGCTAATGTAGGCTCACCGTTAATCTTGATGTATTGTCTTTGTTTTTACTATTTCATAATGCAATTTCTAATGTCTAATGTCTTGATGTATTTCATGCCCCTGTAAAGCACTTTGAACGGCCTTGTGTCTGAATTGTGCTATATACATAAACTTGCCTTGCGTTAAAGGTACAATGTGTAATATCAGAGTATTTGGGCATCATCTAGTGGTCAGATTGTAGATGTCAAAACTCCTTTGCTAACCCCTCCCTTTGTGGAGAATTTACAGAAGCTACGGTGGCCTTTATCATCAGAAGAAAAATAAGTGGTTTACGTAAAAAAAAAATCTAAAAAGATGGGTCTATAGCTACTTATTAAATATTTTGCGAACTCCAATTTGAGAGGTATACATTTCACATTTTATTGTTATTTCAAATCTCCCTTTGTCTTGATCCTATTGCGTCTTCTATGGGTTCAAATTAAACATATAATTGAATGTTGTCTTCATAACGTTTAAAATGCGAGTGCTACTACATGTAAATAACACTGGGCCCTTTGATCAAGATACAGCACAACACAGACAGTAAGAAACCACAGAAACATTATCTGTGCGTTCAGAGATTTTTTTTATTGAAATTTTAAAAAATATTTAAATTCACTTTAAAAAAAAAAGATTTTTATGTTTCTTGGCTCAGTTTTAAACAGAAAAAGATGCTCATATACAGCTCCGGAAAAAATTAAGAGACCAGTCTGGATTTTTATTCAATCTGCTCTTTTTTTTTAAAGATATTTTCTTTTGGCATTTTTATGCTTTTATTGATAGTGTAGAGACAGAGTTGAAATGGGGCAGAGAGGGGAGTGACATGCAGAGAACGACCGCGGGCTGGAATCGAACCCGGGTCCGCTGCTGGCCGAGGCCCATGGGAGGGACGCCCTATCAACTGAGCTAAGGGCGCCCCCATGGAAATGCTCTTTAATGACAATATTCTTATTGTAAATTTGGTAAAAATGTTGTCAGTAGTTTATAGAATAAAACCAAAATGTTCATTCTACTCAAACATATACCATATGATAGTAAAATAAGAGACACTGAACATTTGAAGTGGTCCCTTAATTCTTTCCAGAGCTGTATATCTAGTTGCTGTGCCTTTTAGAAAACAATATTTCAACACATTTATATTCCATGAACTAAAAAAAACAACAAACAGTAAAACTTATGATTTGTGTTAAAAGGTGCTGCAGTCCGTCCGTATAAAACATTTGTAGAAAAGAGAAAATCTATTTAAGGTGCTTTGAGGAACTTTTAGTTTGTGTTCATTCTAGCGCCCCCCTTTGGGCAAAATCGGTAGTGTTTTTTACCACGCCAGCTGTTGTTCCTGGGTGAGCGTACCCATGACAAAGTCATTAAGAAAAACTATATAAAAATAGAATTCTTTGCACTGATGGTCACGTTTGCTGTTACATGTCATTCATGATCATCAGAGGAAAAATTAGCCAATTTAAAGAAAGGTTTAAAAGTTCCTCGTAGCACCTTTAAAAATAGATTTTCTTTGCTTAAAAAAATACATGATTTTGAATTTCACAGTAAAAGCCCTGTTTTAATATATTTACAAAAAGACAATAAAACAATAAGTCCAAACAAACCATCATCTGCAGAGTAGTTAGTAGATTTTCCGAGATATTTATTGAGGTCCAATGGATCATGTCCAGACCAACAGGCTGAGCAAATTTAAATTAGCCAGCGGCAGGTCTGGATTTCCAGGCTAGAGTTTTCCCCCATCTATTCAATTCAATAACAGCAGTATTCCTTAAGCAGAGTCTAGTGGCCACCAGAGGAACTGCAGCTTATCAACCCTTTTTATTTTAACTTTAGAAGTGGACCTGGTTGTTTTGGAATTAAAGCTGGGGTATATGATTTCTGATTGGACAAAGTTAACATGAGCTGTACACTTTGACCAATCAGATCGAGGCTCCGATTCTCTGTTCTTATTGGCTGTTGGGACTCCCCATTCACTTTGGCACGACTGTGTTGGTGTAGAGCGTGTCAGGGAGGGACCATAGGGAACTAGTGGAGCGGTTGAGGTATTTGGATTCGAATCTCTATCCCAACTGCCATTTTCTCCCCAAATCCTCCACCCCAGCTTTAACACATTGTATATAAACATCACACATGTCACAATAGAAGGGTTAGTTAGCTTATATGTACAAACACACCATTACTCCCATTGTGGAAAGCTACGCCCACATTCATATCCCATATCCAATAACGGCTCATTCTGTTACTTTTTGTAGCTGTATTCCTTAAAGGTGCTCCGAGGAACTTTCACCCTGCGTTCCGAATCGCATACTATTGGGTATTGGAACACAGGGGATAGTTTGTGTTTATTCTAGCGTCCCCTTTGGACAAAAGCGGTAGTGTTTTTACCACGCTAGCTGTTGTTCCTGGGTGAGAGTACCCATGACAAAGGCATTATAAAAACTATATAAAAATAGCATTCTTTGCACTGATGGTCTCGTTTGCTGTTACATGTAATTTATGATCATCAAATATTTAAAAGTTTCTTGTAGCACATTTAAATTTTGAATTGAGTAAAAATGTATTACTACTGAGTGTTATGGCTTCTTGACTGACTATAGTCCTTAGAAACACAGGGCGTCTGTGGTGAAGTGTGTAGGGCGGTCGTCCACTGGGTTACAGGGTCGGTGGTGGTTCGATCCCCCGTCTCCCCGCCACATGTCCAAGTGTCCCTGGGCAAAGAGACACTGAACCCTAAATGTCTCCTGATAGTTAGCTTGCACCCTGCGTGGTAGCTGCTGCTGCTATCAGTGTATGAATGTGTGTGTGATTAGTTGAATGTGTACGAAACAATGTAAAGCGCTTTGAGTCTGAAAAACCAGGGAAAAGAACCATATAAGTGGAGTCCATTTACCATTTGAGTAGCGTAGAAGCTTCCAGCCTCATTGAAAAAACTCTTTCTTTCTTTCTTAAGCCTCTCCTTTAGTCTTTCCATTCATCCTCCCATCTTGCCTCCTCAGGTCTTGATGCCATAAAATCGACTTCTCTAAATTATGAGAATATTTTTGTTGGGTGAATTTTGGGGGCAAATCTTGTCAATCAAAAATGTTAATTTCACACAAACACCATCTATACATAAAGAGTGGTCTTTTAAAATGTGCTAAAGCTGAATTCTTTAACTTAAAGGGCCGGTTTCGCAGACATGGATTAAGCCTAGTTCTGGACTAAATTGTACTTTCAATGGACAATCTCCATTCAAAATTCCATTTAGTCCAGGACTAGGCTTAATCCATGTCTGTGAAACTGGCCCAAAGACTTCTAACTTCTTAAAGACGAAAAGAGGACTGAATCGGCTTCTTGACTGACTAATCCTTAGAAACACTGAGTGACTTGCTGCTTTCGTACCGTAGCAGCTTCCAGCCTCTGTTGAAAAACTCTACCTCTCTTTCTTCTTCCTCTCTTCTTTAGTCTTTCCATTCATCCCCCCATCTTGCCTCTTCATTTCTTAAAATCAGCTTCTCTACATTATGACAATACTTTTTAAGGGAATTTGGGAGCAAATATTGTCAAACAAAATATATATGTATGTGAAAATGATCTAAAGCTGAATTCTTTAATTTTGAATAGACGAAAAGAGGAGTGCATCGGCTTCTTGACTGACTTCTCCTTAGAAACACTTGACGCACTGAGTGACTTGCTTCTGTCGTAGTGTAGTAGCTTCCGGCCAGATCCTTTCTTTCTTTTCACTCTCTTCTTTAGTCTTTCCATTCATCCCCCCATCCTGCCGCCTCATGTCTTGATTCCTTGCGGTTCTTTCTCTGCGTTCAAAGCGATCTCTAGTCTTTTCTTTTCATCCACCAGTTCATATCGTCCCTTCCCGTCCGTCTGCGGAGCCTCAAGTCTGGATCTTCTCCTCAGGACTATGACCGTCAGCAAGAAGCACAGCAGACCCCCGCACACAAAGACAACCTGCATCCCCAGAAACCTGTACAGACAGACAGACAGACAGACGGACACAGACACAGACACAGACACACACGCAAACAATGGTGGTCAAGGAATTTGTTGTTTTGCGTTTTTTTCTTTTCCCTCTTTCAGGGTTAGGCCTGAGTCGCCATCTTGATAAAATAATAAACTTTTTTCAACGCTCACACAAAACGGACAGGTAGCGGATTGTGAATAGATATTAGCTGTGTGTTTTTAAAAGTGTTCTGAACTACAATGACTGAGCTTAGCATGCCTTTAAGTCGCAATGAGGTGAGATGACATGTAATTAACCCTGGTGAAACATAGTAAAATGTTACTTTGTGGGCCACCTGTAAAATGTTACTTTAACAAAAACACTCATCATTAGTTACTTTCAAAAAAACATCTTAAAAATGATCTCATCCTCAAAAATCCATATTTTTTTGCTTTTTGACCATATGAACTTAAATGTGCTTATATTTTGCATTAGTAACATGATTTTGTAGTTCTTTTTGTTTACTCTTTTTTAAATAGTATTCATTTTTTATTAGATTTTTTGGTCTTTTTCTTTTATCGTTCTTATTTTGTCCCACCCGTGCATAAAGTATGTCTATGTGCATATTTTTTGCTATTTTAATCTTGTTTACCTTGCATATAGAAAAAAATATATACACTTTGTGGGACACCTGTAAATGGCGGCAGGTAAAAAGGTGGACCCCTCTCAACTCACTCACCTGTGTCTGAAGCTGTCCAGATTGTAGTAGAGACAGGACGTCTGTTTGCCGCATTTCTTCCCCCACAGGATGCAGGTGGTGTCAATTACGCTGCCGTACAACACCGGGCCGGGCATGAACGCTACAGACAGACACAAAATGTGTGGTTTTCATTGTGTGTACATATTACTTAATACAAATACAAAAAAACATAAGATGCATGAAAAATTAATACAAATTAAAATGTAGGAGTGTCAAAAGCTCAACTTGGATGGATAGATGGATGGATGGATGGGTAGATAGATAGATAGATAGATAGATAGATAGATAGATAGATAGATAGATAGATAGATAGATAGATAGATAGATAGATAGATTGGGCAGTTCTCAGACTCAGTTTTATGGACTCACCGAGGACTCTGAACAGCATGTACTGAACTCCCACCGCGAAAGACTTGTCCTCAGTGGGCACCGTCCTGTAGTAGAGACACACACACACATTTAGCGTGATGGTAATAAAAGCTTCAACCCAGACCTGGTTCCTACATGCCTCAAGCCATGTCTTAAAATAATGATCTGCCTATTAAAGTCGATACGAGGAACTTTTAAATATTTCTGAAATAGTCTCATTTTTCCTCTGATGATCATAAATTACATGTAACTGCAAACAATTTTATATGAAGACGATGCAGTCGCTCAGAAGATCAGCCATTTTTAAGGTTTTATTTATTCATATTATGGAAAATGCCAAGGAGCTGAACAATACATTTTTTTTCAAACAATGTGTAATGTCGTCTTGTGTAAAGGTACTTTATACATTTTCTATTGAGAAAAGTGTCGTTCAGGAACTGCTATCGAAGTGAAGGTATCAGTTTTGATCAATATTGATTTTTTTTTTAAATACCCAACCCTACAGGGGAGATTAACAAAATCTTGCCTTGGGCCCCCAATAGTCTAGTGCCGGCCCTGACTTTGTGGTGTTTGTTTTGAATGGCTGACATGCTGAAACAGAGCTGAGGAATGATGATGATTGAAAGGTGATAACAGATAACACAGGATTTATGCCTTTGCATTGTGTTATTTCAGTTCCATGTTCAGTTGTTGTTTTCGGTTCAGATATTTTCCTGTCAAGAGATTCATCTGGTTATTCTCGTCTAAAAACAAACTCCTTCTCAGAGTCATAACTGGGTCAAATATGAAGAAACAGTGTGGCTATCACTTTAAGGCTACATAAATAAACCTTGAGAAGTAATTTTTATGCTCCACATGTCTGGAAAAAACGTAAGTATTCTGATATCTTCTTGTTTTCATATTCTTATACCTTTTTAATTAGTTAAAGGTACTCCGAGGAACGTTCAGTTTTTGTTAATTCTTGCACCCCCTTTGGACAAAAGCGGTAGTGATTTTACCACACCAGCTGTTGTACCTGGGTGAGCGTACACATGACAAAGGCATAAAGAAAAACTATGTAAAAATAGCATTCTTTGCACTGACGGTCTCGTTTGCTGTTACATGTCATTTATGATCATCAGAGGAAAAAATTTGACTGTTTCAGAAATATTTAAAAGTTGCTTGAAGCACCTTTAATGTCATTTTTATTTGTGCACACATTTTTTTTATCTCTTGTAAATCATCACCAATAAAAAAAATTAATTAACTGGAATCTATTCCCAATAAGCCTACCAGGCTGAAATAAAAATATAAATCAAAAGTGGAAAAAAATTAAAAGTCTTACTTCTTTCTCTTGAGCAAAAATGAACATGACAAACCCTTCCCTTTCATATTTTTAATAACCTCCATAAATTCCTTCATCACCTTTGGCAATTAATTATAATTATAGTTTACAGGTGAGAGCAGCTCCTCCATTGTTGCAGCACGTTAAAAAACCCACACGATTCCACACACACACACACACACACACACACACACACACACACACACACACACACACACACACACACACACACACACACACACACACACACACACACACACACACACACACACACACACACACACACAGACACTTCTGTAATTAAGTTTAAGGAACGGCAGCCTACAGAATCACTGTGAGAACCAGTAATGTCTAAAACGGTCTGAGGAGGAAGTGGTGTGCTGTGCTTTAAGTTTAAAGGAAAAATTAAAACTACACTGATTTCAGCATAGCTGTTTACATGAGACATGAATAACGCAATTCTGATTAATCTTCAAGGATAATGATGGAAAAATAATGTCTTAAAATCTGTTTTTACTTTGTCACTATGGGTTATTGATTGTTGAATTAATTGCAGCAGAAGTAGCAGGGAGGAGCAAAGTATGTTTACAAAACGACTGCTGCTGCATGCGCACACACACAAAAACACACACACTGCAGCTGTAATGGTCATGTGCATATGACAAATAAACCATCTTGAACACACACACACACACACACACACACACACACACACACACACACACACACACACACACACACACACACACAGACTAATTACATTATACTGTCTCACCGTAGTATCATGATGTAGGAAGGTGTCTGTGAGAATGAAGCGATGAAGCTTGTGAGCCCCAGCAGAGCCATGAAGGGCAGGAGGAGATGAGAGCAGCCGCTGCCACATGTACCTTGGCGCGCAAAACCAAGTCCGCCATCCCCACCGCCATCCCCTACACACCTGCAACCTGTGTAGTTCTGAGAAGAAAAAATATATTATATGTTATTGTTTAATATGTAAAAATGACTGTAGTAGATCTCGAATAAGACCAGGTTGCCATCCCACTACACACCGGTGTAGTTCAAAGAAGAAAAAATATATTAAATGGATTTTTTTCTTGTTTCCTTTTTTATAAACACATAAAAAAATTATAAATATTTTTGTGCAAAATTAAAAGAGAAATGAACATTTAATAAAAAAAGGAATAGAGCATTTTTGATGAGTTATTCAGGCATGATTTCGCGTTCCAGCACTGGAAAATAAATCTTGAGTTCCTTCCAGGGCTTTTCCCTTTCTCTCGTCATGTATTGAAAACTTTCCCCCGGGATCCTTCAAGCTTCCAGTGATAGTCCAGGCATTGTGTAACCTAACCTTAAAAAAATTTCAACAGAACTATTCCAACTTTTCCTGTCTCGTGGTTATGTCATTAATAACATACTAAAAGTCTTAAGGAATCCAAGTGGAGGAAAGTGGTTTTCTTAGGGGTTACTTAATCTTTAAACCAATTTTTCGGCTTTCTAAAATCATGTTTTATAGTTTATAAGCCTGCATTGATGATTTTCTTTGGGATCCTTTACACTTCCAGTAAGGCTGCATTGTTACTGCCAGCTCTAGGGGAAGCACGTGAGGAGAGAGGGAAAGAAATATTTCTAAACTCCACTGAGTAAACTAACTGTTCCTGAGAAGGATTACTGGCTGTATGAGTATTATATGTTGTCATAAACATTTTGTATCTAGAAAAAATCCCCTTTTAAAGTAGCTACGAGGAACTTTTAAATATTTCTGAAACAGTCTCATTTTTCCTCTGATGATCATCAATGACATGTAACAGCAAACCAGACCATCAGTGCAAAGAATGCTATTTTTATATAGTTTTTCTTTATTTTATTTTATTTTATTTAACCTTTATTTACCCAGGCAAGCAAATTAAGAACAAAATTCTTATTTTCAAGTGCAGCCTGAAGGGGAAGGGGGAGGGGAGTGCTAAAAGTGAAAACAAGGTTATATATATATATATATTACACTTTTACAAAAATATATAAAATACACTTTAAAAAATTCAATATAATACAATACAATAAAATAAACAGTTAATCAATAGTGTATGACAAGAAGGGCTACTAGCAGGTGCAGGAGTCAACTAAGATTTTATGCAGATTTAGTTTGAAGACAGAGAGAGAGGTGAAGACAGAAAGTTTAAGGGTGTTTTGAAGGGTGTACCAGTCAAAGGCTGCAGCGAACCGGAAGGCACTGCGTCCAAAGACAGTGCGGACAGTGGGGATGGAGAGGTTGATGAAAGCACTGGACCTTAGATTACGGGCAGGGTGGGAGAGGTGTAGAAGAGAAGAGAGGTAGAGAGGTGTTATGCCGAGAATGGATTTGTAGATGAGCAGAAACCAGTGATGGAGCCGTCTGGTGTGAAGGGAAGTCCAGTCTACCAGGTTGTAGAGGTCGCAGTGGTGAGTAGTGAATGGAGCCCCTGTAGCAAAACGGATGGCAGAATGGTGGAGTGGGTCCAGTTTGCTGAGAGTGGAGTGAGATGCAATTCTGTAGATGGTGTCACCGTAATCAAAAATGGGCAGGATGGTCATTTTGACGAGTGTGTGTTTGGCTGCATGAGTGAAGGAGGCCTTATTGCGGTAAAGGAAGCTCAGACGAGCTTTGACTTTAGATTGTAGGTGCTTGATGTGGGTGGTGAATGAGAGGGATGAATCCAGCCAGAGGCCAAGGTATTTGTAACAAGAAACAAATTCGAGTTCAGAGCCGTCGGCACAGAGGATTTTTGGGACAGAGGTGGGAGCGTGTTTCCGGTCAAAGATAATGCATTTGGTTTTTTTGGTGTTGAGAAGAAGATGAAGGCTATGGAAATGCTGTTCTACAGAAGTGAGACTGTGTTGTAGTGTGGCCACCACAGAGGGGAGAGAAGGGCCCTCTGAGTATATGATGGTGTCATCAGCATATAGGTGGATCTTGGAGTTGCCTGCATTCCTGGTTATATTGTTAATGTAGATGGAGAATAGTGTTGGGCCTAAAATAGAACCCTGTGGCACCCCTTTGGTGATGGTGAGAGGGGCTGATTTGATGTTATCCGATTTAACTTGCTGGACTCGGTGGATTAAGAAGCTGGCAAACCAATTGCAGGAGTGTGGTGAAAGACCGATGCTGGAAAGCCTCTGTAGGAGGATGGGGTGGATGACGGAGTCAAAGGCCTTAGAGAGGTCAATGAAGGCAGCGATGCAGGTCTGCTTGGAGTCCAGAGAGGAAACAATATCATCGAGGACCTTCAGCGTGGCTGTGATGCACCCATGGCCTGGCCGGAACCCAGACTGCAAGTTGGACAGGATGTTGTTGGAGGTTAAGAAGTGGCTGAGCTGTTTATGTACCAGTTTCTCTAAGACCTTAGCCAGGCACGGTAGGATAGAAATAGGCCTATAACAGTTGGGATCAGAGCTGGAACCTCCTTTGAAGAGAGGGAAGACAAGTGCGGATTTCCAGTCTACAGGGAAGATGGACAGTTCCAGAGACATATTGAAAAGCCGTGTGATGGGGACAGCAATGACAGGAGCAGCAGCTTTTAAAAACAGAGGCGCGAGCCCGTCAGAGCCAGCTGACTTGTTGGAGTCCAGTTTGGTGAGATTCTCTAGGACTTCCGCGGTCGTAATGGGTCTGAAGGAGAAAGTGCCAGAGCTGGAGGTTGTAGGTGAAGGTGAAAGTGAAGGAGCAGCAGTGGAGGGCTTAGTAGGGAAAACATGAGCTGAGTTAACAAAATGCTGATTGAAAAGTGAGGCCATATGAGACTTGTCAGTAACAACAATGTCACCAAAGGTCATTGCATTGGGAAGGTGGGGTGAAGTGAGCTTGTTTTCCATGGACTTAACCGTTTTCCAAAACTTCCTGGGGTCTGAGCCGCAGGATGCAAATTTGTCCAGAAAATGAGTGACTTTAGCTTTTCTGACGGCCTGAGTGCTTTTATTTCTGCATTGCCGAAAGGCAAGCCAATCAGCAGGAGACTGGGAGGAACGGGCTTTCTGCCATAAGGTGTTCTTCTGGCGAATTAAAGCAGCCAAATCACTTGAAAACCAGGGGCTGAAACGATCCTTGATCCGTAATTTTAAGAGTGGAGCGTGTTTATTGATGATCTGACTGAAAGTTGATTTGAAAAAGGACCAGGCCTCCTCCAAAGTAGGGAGAGTATTAATTGTGTCCCAGCTCACTGCAGCAGTGTCGTGGAGAAAGGCTTCCAGGTCAAAGTTCTTCAGGGAACGTTTGGAGACGATCACAGGTGGGCGCTTAGCTGAGGAGGCGGAGCGCATGCAGGCAATAGCACAATGATCACTCAGATCTTGACTGAAAACACCAGATTTATAATTAAAGGGAGCGTTCGTTAGTATAACGTCTATCAGCGTAGCAGATGAAGGAGATTTTAGATTGAGTCTGGTGGGCTCTGAAATAATTTGGTAGAGGTTTAGGGCGTCAAATTGCTGAACAACCCGATCTGGGGGGTTAGTCATGTCCCAATTCAAGTCCCCCAATAAAATGAACTCGGAGGAGATGTGTGGGGCCAGAAGTTCACTGAGAATAGTTAAAGAACAAAGTGGGGCAGAGGGTGGTCTGTAGCAGACAGCAACAGAGAGAGAGAAATTGTTGCACAGTTTGATCTTTAACACTAGCAGTTCAAGTAGCTTAGGAACAGATTTTGACAGAGCAACAGTACATTGCAGATGATCTTTAACATACAGAGCAACACCACCTCCTTTAGTTGCTCTGTCCTGCCGAAATACATTATAACCCGGGATGAAAATGTCAGGATTGGCAATGCTTTTTTTAAGCCATGATTCAGAAATAGCAAGAACATCAGGTGTAACA
The DNA here is from genome assembly GCA_949357725.1 of Hyperoplus immaculatus. Lineage (NCBI taxonomy): Eukaryota > Metazoa > Chordata > Actinopteri > Uranoscopiformes > Ammodytidae > Hyperoplus > Hyperoplus immaculatus. Next base: position 321,181 of record CASHTC010000964.1, on the reverse strand, counting down.
GTGTGAACCCAGGATTTCAACAGGTCAAGTTTAGGTAACAGGCTGCGAATGTTAATGTGCAAGAAACCCAAACATGTGCGATCACAGAAATCATTAAATGCCATATGAGGAAGACCCAGAGCTTTACGTGAACAGAAGTCAGTGAAACTCAGGTCTTTCGAACAGGAGTTTACATTAGAGCATGGATCATTGACAGGCATAGGATTAATAGTAACTACAGGACCAGGGTGAACATGAATATTACCAGACAGAATTAAAAGCAGAATAATCAGAGCCCGACAAAAGGGTGACAGAGAGCCATAGTGGTTCTTTTTTGAGTGTACATTATTGACAGAAGGCAGCAAAGTCATTCTTTGGAGCAGTCTCATTACATGACATGCAATAAGAGGTAAGATAAAATACCTGGTTTCATTAGAAGGAAGACCAAGTAGTCTGGTTAGCAACAAATTTGAGTCTCTTTCGAGTGCATAGTCACTTGCTGTTACTGGGGTGGGTAATGTTATGTGTAAAGGATTGCAGGATTTGTGCTTGAATGAACAGTTGGATGGTGAGATTATGATGAAAAGCACAACAATAGAGTAGAACAGGTGTGCTTCAGCCATGGCAGGGACAAAGGGGAAGAGGTGTGCGTTTCAGCAAGCGTCCATGTTAAATCCTAAAATGTGCAGCAATCAGACCAGGAAAATGGATTTCCTGTTAGCAACGAAAGCCAGCAGAGGTGAATAGCAGCCAGGCAGTGGAGCTAGCAGGCTGACACACAGCAGAGTTAATTTGCAGGACAGCAAACAGCAGCAAAAGGCAGCCCAGAGGCGATGCTAGCAGGTTAGCTATAGCAGCATTAGCAAACCAGCAGCAGTGTTAGCAGGATAGCAGCAAGGCATTGGCAGCCTGGCATACAGCAGTGAAGGCAGCTCAGCAGCGGTGTTAGCAGGTTAACATACTAACTCACCCCTGGATCCTCCATCCCCTGAAGGTGATGAAGATTGAGTAGGAGTACCCGATTCAGCGGTCAGGCAGGTGGATAGAGCTAGCAGCAGCCAGGTGAATAGAAGCTAGCAGCAGGCCCAGGCAGAAGTAGCATCCTTAGACTCATAAAAATACTCATAAAAGTAAATTTTCTAAAAGCATGTGAGGAGATATCAATAAAAGCAGAAAACTGAACCTTTTACAAGGATAAAAAAGCAGTCAATTCCATTAAAAACCACTTATTCCAGAGAGAAGTGTGCAGCATGAGTTGTCATGTCGGCCATTTTGTCCAAATGTGTTTGGATTTTATGCCTTTGTCATGGGTATACGCTCACCCAGGAACAACAGCTGGTGTAGTAAAAACACTTTTGTCCTAAGGGGGGCGCAAGAATGAACACAAACTGAAAGTTCCTCGAAGCATCTTTGAGTTTAGTTTTTATGGGAAACAAGCTCCGCTGGGGAGAAACATCTGGTCGTGATGTCACTCCCTGCACATCTGGACAGAGTTCTAAAGTCCACATGAGGCTCAGAGGAGAGAGAGACTGTTGGTTTCACTTTCAGATTGGAAGAAAGTGAAACATTTCTAAATGTTTCAATCATTACTCATGTATTTAAACAAATGAAAGTTGGGGTGTGCTCTTGGTGTATTTGTAAGAGCATTCCCCAGAGTCTCAGTCCTCTTCACAGCAGACGCGGGTTAGAATCCAGCCCGGGTCGTTCTCTGCATGTCATTCCCCTCTCTATCTGTCTGTCTGTCCTCTTCACAGCAGACCCGGGTTAGAATCCAGCCCGGGTCGTTCTCTGCATGTCATTCCCCTCTCTGACACATTTCATCTCTGTCTCTACACACTGTCTAACAAAGTTAGAAATGCCAAAAAAAATAAAAAATCATATGAAAATACATTTTTATGATAGTTGGATTCTTGTAGGCCTTATTTATTAAACAGGTCCGTAGCAACCAATAAAGTCACAACAGCAATAACGTAAAGAACAGCTTAACTTTAATATTTTTTAATCTAATGAAAGCCAATAATATTTTGCCCAAAATATGGGGTGAGGTTGTTTGTCTGGTCAGGTCTTTAAGCAGGTTTTTGAAAGAGACAATACTAAGGACACTTCACCCGTAAATGGCACAGAGTCTGTGGACTATAGGTGTGATATAAATACTAAGATGCACCAGTCAGAGGAGCTGAGAATACTGCAGTACTTTCACTGTGATACTTTACAAGGAGCTGAGAGCTCATTGTTGAAATAGGAAACACAGACAGACAGACAGACAGACAGACAGACAGACAGACAGACAGACAGACAGACAGACAGACAGACAGACAGACAGACTGTGTGTGTGTCTGTCTGTCTGTCTGTCTGTCTGTCTGTGTTTCCTATTTCAACAATGAGCTCTCAGCTCCTTGTAAAGTATCACAGTGAAAGTACTGCA
>CASHTC010000964.1:311277-316277 GCA_949357725.1 Hyperoplus immaculatus | reverse complement strand
TTCGAATGTTTCATTCTTGCGCCCCCCTTTGGACAAAAGCGGTAGGGTTTTTGTTAATGTGTAATAAAATATTGAATTTTTTTATGCTTTTGATTCATGAGTGAAGTTGGAACTATATTTTTTTATGTGTCTGGATCAGAACAGGTTAAACACAATAAAATATGTGGGGAGCGATTGGGTGCAGTGGTAAGAGCCCCCCCCCCCCCCCCATATAGTCTCAGTCCTCTTCACAGCACCCCTCCTGGGTTAGAATCCAGCCCGGGTCGTTCTCTGCATGTCATTCCCCTCTCTGACACATTTCACCTCCAAACTGTCAATAATGCATATAAAATAAAAAATTATCTTAAATAACAACATTTAAAAAGTTGGAGTCAGTGATTCTGGAGAACACTTGTTGTCAGATAAAATAGAAAAACAAAAGTAGAAATTAAATGTGTGTAGCATTGTAAAGAAAGTCATCTAACAAAAACATCTACATAGAAAGAAATTTAAAAGCATGAAAAAAAAATTGTTAATAAAAGATCGGCCAATACATGAAAATACAAATACACCCAGAACACACTATCAATACTATCAATGAAAAACATGGAAAATGTCCAAAATTATTATTTACAAAACAAAAATAAAACCCTCTTACCGATCATCATAGTGGAGAAGGAGACTGTCCGGCTGAACTGTCTCTCTATGAACTTGGCCATGAAGGTAGCGAGTCCAGCTAGCAGCGCGGCTAGGTTCACCTGAGCTAACACAACCAGCAGGTAGATGGGGCTACGCAGCGTCCGCAGGGCGATACGCGGGAAATCTACACACACAGGGAAGAGGGGAACAGTGTTAATACACGGTCTATCTATCTATCTATCTATCTATCTATCTATCTATCTATCTATCTATCTATCTATCTATCTATCTATCTATCTATCTATCTATCTATCTATCTATCTATCCATCCATCCATCCATCCATCCATCCATCCATCCATCCATCCATCCATCCATCCATCCATCCATCCAGTGCCTAAAAAATATCTTAAAAATATACTATATCTTACATTTTTCTTGGGCGTACTGTTGCTTTGATTTAGCATTGATAAACACATGCTTGCTGTCATTGTCCTTTAGTTGACCCTGCTGCAGCCTCATCAGACAGACAGGAAACAGAAGAGGAAAAGGAGATTCTTACTTTTGAGGAACTGAACCAGAGACACTTCCTGGTCTGGGCTCGTCTGCTGCTGCTTCTCGTCTGGTTTGGACTCCACATCATCGCCAGTGTCCTGGACAGATAAAACACACACACACACACACACACACACACACGCACGCACGCACACACACACACACACACACACACACACACACACACACACACACACACACACACACACACACACACACACACACACACACACACACACACAACGTCACATGACTTCACTTTCCACTGATGGTTTCAAAAGCCCTCAGTCTGCAGTCTGCTGAAAAAATGGTAAATGGACTTATATAGCGCTTTTTCACAGACCCAAAGCGCTTTACATTGTTTTGTACACATTCACCCATTCACAGACATTCATACACCGATAGCAGCAGCAGCTACCATGCAGGGTGCAAGCTAACTATCGGGAGACATTTAGGGTTCAGTGTCTCTTTGCCCAGGGACACTTGGACATGTGGCGGGGAGACGGGGGATCGAACCACCGACCCTGTAACCCAGTTGACGACCACCCTACCCTCTTTGCGAATTTACAGAAGCTACGGTGGCCTTCAAGGACAAAAAGCTAGTTACTAAAGATGGCATCATCCACCACTGCCTCAAGTCTTTCCACTATATCAACTGATGAGATGAAGATGTATTTAGTTATTTATTCTATAGTACTTCTTCCTCTTGGTCTTCCAACAGGTGCATTTCCCCAGGACACTTGTGTTGCGTAGCAGTGTAGAGAAAGTTAAGTTTAACACGTGATGTAGTGGTTAGAGTGCCCCCCTCTATCCCATTTCATCTCTGTCTCCCCACACTGTAAGTAAACCGGGAAAAATGCCAAAAAAAAAATCTTAGAAAATAAATAAGAAATCAGATGGTGACAGGTCATGACATGGTGGTCTTTATTATCAGGCTTCTCCTTTGATTCTAAGCTCTGATAGACAGTCATGCGTGTATTTAGACGAGACAATATTTAGACTAATCAGTGGATCTACGTTCCGGCCACTCAGACGCACGGAGGGCTGGAAGATCGACCGACTGATGGCTACGGCTCAAAATAGTTTTCTTGGCTGCTGCATGTTTTTTTCTTTTTAAAGATTTTTTTTGGCATTTTCAAGCTATATAAGATAGTACAGAGTTGAAATGGGGAGACAGCGAGAGAGAGAGAGAGAGAGAGAGAGAGAGAGGGGGGATGACATGCAGTAAAGGTCCACAGGTTGGATTTGAACCCGCGACCACTGCAACGAAGGCCAGAGCCAATATGGTACACGCTCTATCCACTACACCACCGGAGCACCCAAGGTTGATGCATGTTCGAGAACATTAGAAAGATTATGCTGCACCGCCGTTTCTACAGTAGCACAGAATGAACAAACTTAACGGCCTTACACGTTTTTATATATAGTGGGCGTCCTGGGGAAATGCACCTGTTGGAAGACCAAGAAGAAGAAGTACTATAGAATAAATAACTAAATACATCTTCACCTCATCACTTGATATTGTGGAAAGACTTGAGGCAATGGTGGATGATGCCATCTTTGGAAATTTAGCTTCTTGTCCTTGAAGGTCACCGTAGCCTCTGTAAATTCTCCCCAAAGGGAGGGTTTAGCAAGGGAGCATTTACAATCTCACCACTAGATGACACCAAAATACTCAGATATTACACATTTTACCACTAAGTCCAGTACAAAGGTAAATATACTAGTATATTTATCCATTGATGTTTCTGGGAACCTATCTACCGAGCAGAGAAATCTGCAGTTGAACTTTTATGACTTTATGAAAAAAATAAAGAAAAATGGAGAGACTCGTGCCAACGGTTTGCACAACACAACTCTCAGATTACGACTCCCCACTGACAAAGATTACGACTTCCCACTTACAAACTAAAGAAACACACACACACACACACACACACACACACACACCAGCATCACATTCCAAGCCAAACATTAGAGTTACTTTCGCTTCTAACGACCTTTCACACTAGATGATTTGAGTTGTTTGACATATTCAGTGAGCGTGTTAACACTGATAGAGCGTTTTCCAACCAAATCCAAACTGAGAGGACAGCTGAGGTGAACTAGGCTCTGTAGGAGCATGTCAGGTATGTGAACGTTATCTCTCCATCTGAGCAAAAAGACATGTAGATTCATCATGGGGATGAGATGTATGTGAAAACATCAAATTAACCCTCTCAGTCCCATTCACTGTTTGTTTAAAGGCGTTAAAGGTGGAGTCAGTGATTCTGGAGAATGCTTGTTGTCAAAATCACTTTCGGTCAAAATCAGTGAATATCTCATCATGATTCGCTACCTGTCTGTACTGTTTGTGTGATGAAAAAAAGAGTGTTAATACACAGATTTTATCTGCACTTGGAAAGATGGATAATTAATGATAAACTGCTCAAGAACATGGTTAATACAGATGAGATTAGTTCCTGTGATATCCTTCTGACAGCGCAGATGCCAGGGGAGTGTGGAGGCCCAAGCAAAATATTTGCACAGGGGCCCAGCATAAATACGCTACGCTACTGGCTACGTCCTCTATGGAAAATTAGTTTATATACAGTTAGACATCTGCATCGTAAGGTATCACTGCACTCATCTCATAATCTTCATGTGTAGGGGGGAAATTTTGAGTCAAATTATCTGGTGTTTAGTGCTGTATTTTACACAGGGAGTCATGTTACATTGAACGCTGTTGAGCAATAGTAACAACAAAAGTAATTAAAAAATTCCTCTAAATAGAAAGGCAATTACAGCTGGGGTATATGATTTCTGATTGGTCAAAGTTAACATGAGCTGACACTTTGACCAATCAGAGCGAGGCTCCGATTCTCTGTTCTTATTGGCTGTTGGGACTGTCCATTCACTTTGGCACGACTTTGTTGGTGTATAGCGTGTCAGGGAGGGACCATAGGGGAGGGACCAAAGAGAACAAGTGGAGCGGTTGCCATTTTTTCCCTAAATCCTCCACCCCAGCTTCAAAAGCATGAAAAATATCTGTTAATAAAAGATAGGCCAATACTTGAAAATACAAATTCATCCAGAACCATTTTAAAGATTTGATCCGATCCAATCTGATTACTATGGAAAAACGAGGTCTTTTTACATGGAACTCTGTTGAGCAATAGCTGGCTGAACCTCTGCATTAGTCTGAACTGATTTGACACTGTTTCGGGGTCTGAGCCAAAACACATTCTAAGAGATTCCTGTTGGAACTTGTTGAGTTGAAGAGACTATAATTAAGTTCATGAGATGTTTTTATAGTTTACATTTGTCAATTTGAGTAATATTTGCAACTTTCTTATTTTGGTCTTGTTCCTTTTTCTTTAAAGAGGACCTATTATGCTACTTTTCTGGTCTTAATTTCTTGTTTTACACTGCTATAGAGCAACCTGACACGAATCACATCACAAAAAACTATGTAGATTTTCGGGAAGCTCTTTCTCTTATTTTGGCGATCCAGCACATCCTGTCAACACTTGAGTGTGTGTGCTTCGGCTCCCTCCGCCTGTGCTTCAGCCATCTCCGCTCCCCTCCCCCCCCTCCTGCAAACCCCACTCCATTGTGATTGGTTACCTTCCTTCCGGAACACTTTCAGTGGCGGGAAGCGCGAGCATGGACCTATAAGGGCGCGAGGCAGACGCGAGGCAGACGCGAACAGGGAAGTGACAGCATTACCATACATGGAAACATCCGCGTGGAGACGTCACAAAGTTTTATGCGACGGCACAAATTATGAAAGGGTAGACCGCTTTGAACACGTGACTTCTCGACTGGCTAGAATAGTGTTTAGTGCTC
>CASHTC010000964.1:273777-306277 GCA_949357725.1 Hyperoplus immaculatus | reverse complement strand
TGCATTTATTTTTTATTTTTATGTTTTTATGTTTATTTTATCTTCTGCTCTTTGGTTTATTGCCTGTGATAAATGTGTTTTGTTTTATATTTTCTTTATTTTGTGACTGTAAAGAACTCTGAGCTGCATTTTATGTAAGAAGGGCGCTATACAAATAAAGATTATTATTATTATTATTATTATTATTATTATTATTATTATTATTATTATTATTATTAGTCAAGAGATTAAAGCCGCTATAAATCCTGGTGTAAAATCAATATCTGATATCAAAGTTGAGTGTCTAAATATGTTTGAACAAAAATCGGACTTCAAATAAATGTTCATAAATATTATAAAACTTAGTTTAAAAACACAACTGACTGTCTCAAAAATACTCTATGGCAACAGTTATTGATTTTATAGAATGTTCGGGAAGAGAACTGCCATGATTGGTTCAAAATACTTATTTTGTCATAAGAACCAGAGCATAGCCCATAGCCTCATCTAAACCGAATTTCTTGGAAAGTTGTTCAAACTTGAATGACAATATCTTTAATGTGGATTGATAAATATGCCTATAACTCTTTTCAGATGCTTTACTATCATGAAACTAACTCCCTCATGAAATAGGTAGAAGGATTTAGTGGATTTGGGTTTACGGATACAGGGGCTTTAAGAGACAGACAGACAGACAGACAGACAGACAGACAGACAGACAGACAGACAGACAGACAGTTACTAGGCGATTTAAACACAAGCGTTTTCAGTGCAGCTGTGCGTCCTCACCTTTTGATAACTTGTCAAAATCAACGTAGAATCTCAACATGGCGGCGCCGGTGACGAAGCCGAAAGCCGGGCCGATGGAAGTCACTGCCAGGAGGATGCCTGAAACACACAAACAATACTATCACATGGCTGTTAAGTGAGTGAGTGAGGGAGTCTGTGTGTGAGTGAGTGAGTGAGTGAGTGAGTGAGTGAGTGAGTGAGTGAGTGAGTGAGTGAGTGGGTGAGTGAGTGAGTGAGTGAGTGAGTGAGTGAGTGAGTGAGTGAGTGAGTGAGTGAGTGAGTGAGTGTATGAGTGAGTGAGTGAGGGAGTCTGTGTATGAGTGAGTGAGTGAGTGAGGGAGTCTGTGTGTGAGTGAGTGAGTGGATGAGTGAGTGAGTGAGTGAGTGAGCGAGCGAGCGAGTGAGTGAGTGAGTGAGTAAGTGAGTGAGTGAGTGAGTGAGTCTGTGTGTGAGTGAGTGAGTGAGTGAGTGAGTGAGTGAGTGAGTGAGTGAGTGAGTGAGTGAGTGAGTGAGCAAGCGAGCGAGTGAGTGAGTGAGTGAGTAAGTGAGGGAGTCTGTGTGTGAGTGAGTGAGTGAGTGAGTGAGTGAGTGAGTGAGTGAGTGAGTGTGTGAGTGAGGGAGTGAGTGAGTGAGTAAGTGAGTAAGTGAGTGAGTGAGTGAGTGAGTGAGTGAGTGAGTGAGTGAGTGAGTGTGTGATTGAGTTAGTCTGTGAGTGAGTGAGTGAGTGAGTGTGTGTGTGAGTGAGTGAGTGAGTGAGTGAGTGAGTAAGTGAGTAAGTGAGTGAGTGAGTGAGTGAGTGAGTGAGTGAGTGAGTGAGTGAGTGAGTGAGTGAGTGAGTGAGTAACCCTAACCCTAACCCTAGCTGCCTTGCTGTTGCTACAGGTAAAGTTAAGTTTGTACTGTTGTTACTGCCTGACTCCTACTTTTCTTCAATCTGGTTTTAATGTTACAGTCTTTACCCCAAGCAAAAAGACAGGGATGTAAGTATCAAAGATGTCTTTTAAATCAAACTATGAACAGCATATACACTTGTTCTTTCTTTCTTTCTTTCTTTCTTTCTTTCTTTCTTTCTTTCTTTCTTTCTTTCTTTCTTTCTTTCTTTCTTTCTTTCTTTCTTTCTTTCTTTCTTTCTTTCTTGTCTGTTGCTGCTGTGTTTGTTTGGTGTTAAAAAATGTAATCAAATAGAAAAGAATAATACAAAAAGAAGAAGAATAACACACAGCTGCTGTTGTCTTACAAGGAAAAGGAAATGCCAAATAATGTTTAGTCTAAATGATTTAAGACAAGTGTTTGTGTGTGTGAGAGTGCGTGTGTGTGTGTGTGTGTGTGTGTGTGTGTGTGTGTGTGTGTGTGTGTGTGTGTGTGTGTGTGTGTTGCCTGAAAAACTGCAGCAATAATATCACACGGCTGTTGTCTTGAAGGGACTGCCAGATAATGTTTAGTCTAAGTGATTTAACACAACTGTTCACCTTAGAATACTTTCCAGGCTGTAGGTCAACTCAGTGAAAGACCTTATATGGTCCTAGCTGACAATATCTAAAAGGAGCATTTAGTGAATTTTTATTTTGGGTTCTCCTAAGATGGTTCTGTTACTTCTAAACCTATTTAAAGGTGCTAAGAGGAACTTTTAAATATTTCTGAAACAGTCTCATTTTTCCTCTGATGATCATAAATTACATGTAACAGCAAACGAGACCATAAGTGCAAAGAATGCTTTTTTTATATAGTTTTTCTTAATGCCTTTGTCATGGGTATACGCTCACCCAGGAACAACAGCTGGCGTGGTAAAAAAAACACTTCTGCTTTTGTGTTACTCTGTTCCAGATCACTAAGGCTACCTATTAAACATTTCTAGCAACGGGGGAATAGTGTGCTCGTAGCACCTTTTAATTAATTGATTGATTTTATTCGACCATTTCATATATAAAAACAAGAACAGCACTCTGTTACATTAAAATACATAAAAAAGCCCGAAGGCTGATTTCCATTGTGGTCCCCACGCACAAAACACACACAAGATGCACGCATACATAAAAAAACACACACACAACAATGACCACCACTAATACAAGCCTAATTATGACTAAGGATTGGTCAGTTTGAGTAGATCATGAATTTTTCCGTACCGAGGTAAAGCGGGGAGTTCTTCTTGCTGGCGTAGTCATCGATGTAGGAGATGCCGAATGGTTGTATGGGCACGGCTCCGATGCCCAGTAGCAGCTGACCCAGGAGCAGGATGGGATACACGGACTGCTGGGCTGAGCTCTGCTGGTCACTACAGCTCTGGTTAGAGGACGAGCTGGTGACTGGTTCCTCGATGCAAACTATACCAGAAGTGTTATCACGAGAGGCTGGTGGAGAGAGAGAGGGGAAAGGAGTTTAATGTGTGTGTGTGTGTGTGTGTGTGTGTGTGTGTGTGTGTGTGTGTGTGTGTGTGTGTGTGTGAGTGAGTGAGTGAGTGAGTGAGTGAGTGAGTGAGTGAGTGAGTGAGTGAGTGAGTGAGTGAGAGGGAGTGTGTGTGTGTGTGTGTGTGAGTGAGTATGAGTGTGTTTTTGTTCAGTGTGAGCGTGTGTGTGTGTGTGTGTGTGTGTGTGTGTGTGTGTGTGTGTATGTGTGAGAGTGAGTGAGTGAGTGAGTGAGAGAGAGGGAGTGTGTGTGTGTGTTTCAGTGTGATCGTGTGTGTATGTGTGAGAAAGTGAGTGAATGAGTGAGTGAGTTAGTAAGAAAGAGTGATTGTGTGTGTGTATGTGTTTTTGTTCAGTGTGTGTGTGTGTGTGTGTGTGTGTGTGTGTGTGTGTGTGTGTGTGTGTGTGTGAGTGAGTGAGTGAGTGAGTAGTAAGAGAGAGAGTATGTGTGAGTGTCTATGTGTGTGCGTGTGTGTTTACATTCAGTGTATGTGTGTGTGTGTGTGTGTGTGTGTGTGTGTGTGTGTGTGTGTGTGTGTGAGAGTGAGTGAGTGAGTAGTAAGAGAGAGAGTATGTGTGTGTGTGTGTGTGTTTACATTCAGTGTGTGTGTGTGTGTGTGTGTGTGTGTGTGTGTGTGTGCTCTCACGGCGGATGCGGTCAGTGTAGTCGTACAGTCCGCTCACAAAGTGTGGCATGGCCATGAGGAGCGAGGCCATGCAGGCCAGCAGAGCCCCGCCTCCGATGAACCGCGGCCGGTGAACTCTGCTGCCCAGGAAGCTCACAAACACTATGAGAATGGTGTTCCCTGGCTGGAGAGACACACACACACACACACACACACACACACACACACACACACACACACACACACACACACACACACACACACACACACAGGTAAATGGTAAATACAGTAGTAAATGGACTCCACTGTAAATAGCTCTTTTCCCTGTTTTTTCACAGACCCAAAGCGCTTTACATTGTTTTGTACACATTCACCCATTCACACACACATTTATACACCGATAGCAGCAGCAACTAACACATAGGGTGTAAGCTAACTATCAGGAGACATTAAGGGTTCAGTGTGTGTGAGTGTGTGTGTGTGTGTGTGTGTGTGTGTGTGTGTGTGTGTGTGTGTGTTCCAAGAAACTCACAAACACTATGAGGATGGTGTTCCCTGGCTGGAGACACACACACACACACACACACACACACACACACACACACACAGGTGCAAAACACTTTTTATCATCAAGGTATAATTAATCATTGGAGAAGATTTATTTCTATATTTTCGAATTTTCGTTTTCTAGGATTCCTGGTATTTCTCGCAATGAATTTATATGTTAAGGTGAGACACAGGTGAACAGAAAAATAAAGATTTGGCATTTAACACAAATTATTCAGACCTAGAAGAAATATTTGTAATGTGGGGTTACAACAGAATCTTTTTGCAAACCAAAAATGGATCACTGGAGGAGAAGGACACTCTTGTGCTTTGAATAATCTGTCTGTACTGTGGCAGCACACACACACACACACACACACACACACACACACACACACACACACACACACACACACACACACACACACACACACACACACACACACAGGCAGATATCACCCAGGGTCAAAATGTTGCTTTGTGATAAGAGTTGGTTGGTTGTGTTTCTTGCCAAAAGGGCTAAATGAATGTCTTCATGGTCACAATACAATGTATTTGCTGTCTCTCATAATAAGAAAAACTGTTCCCTTTCACTCTGCTCAAACACACACACACACACACACACACACACACACACACACACACACACACACACACACACACACATTAAAATAAACTAACTGTCCCTTTACAAGCACGTGCGACTGTATTCAATGTGAAGCAGTGTCTGACCTTGTTGAAAGCAGCCAGTAGCCCAGACACACACACACACACACACACACACACACACATACTCGTTTAACCCACACCGTGGGGTCAGTGGACAAAGGGGTGTCTCCTGGGGACCACCCTTTCTAAAGGAGATACAGACATGGTTTCAAGTCCCAATTTTTTTTTTTTATTTTAGATTTCCATTTATGACTTGAAATTTTAATTTTTCTCATTTCTAATTTTTCAATCATTTCATAAGAAATTTACCATCACGATGGGGACCTGAGGGTTGGTGCCGGGCTGCAGCGTGTTACCCAGCAGTAACTGGTTACATTAGGACTTTAAATAAAATACAAATATAAATAGATTAGAATGGGCTCAGTATTTGGGATGTGTGGAAATATATATTCACATTTAAATTGTTGAGGAGACATTTCCTTCACCAGGAAGCTGCCTCCACATATTCTGGATGAGCAACAAGCAGAATAGAATATATCTAATATATAGATGTATTTTAACGTGGTCTAATGTTTATATTTAAAAAAACAAAAAAAAAAAACGTCATAAATATTATGGAGAACAACAAGGATGAAAAAAACACTGGAGCTGCTTAAAATCGAACAGTTGCAACAGATGAGATGCAAACTAGATTTAGCAGCTCAGCACAGCTCCACTCCAGGACAGAGCACCAGCTGGGCCTCCACACATCAACAGTCCATTAGCCCGACCTCTGCCCGTGCTGGAACCACCAGGGCCACCGGTTAGAGTATACCTTAGAATTTAAACTAATATAGTGGGAAAATTTTTATTTTGCAAGATGACATTTTTCTGAGCCATTCATTGAGGAAATAATGTAATTTGCTGTGGGAAAGGAACATGATGTGGAATTAGAGGTTACAAAAACAACCTTTGCTTACTTTGTTCAATTTTGTAGTACAGTGTGAACAGCTACTATTAGTAGTTCACACGCAACTAAACTATCCAGTATAAAAACACCATAGGCTGAGTTATAGACGTAGTTATACAAACCAGCTATCCAAATGTTTAATGAAAAGTCTGTCACATTTGTTTTTGCCTGCATGAAAATATTTAATATAAAAATTATCAGTTGAACAATTATTTAAACTTCTTTTTGTTATGTATAAAATAAATTTAATAAAGTGCCAAGTTGGGACAGCCGTTACAAAAAAAAAAAAAAAGATTGCATATACAATCAAAGGCCTCTTTATTAGCTACAGCAGTTAATCTTTTTGTTAAACCATATAACTAGTCAGCCATCTCATGGCTGCAACTCAATGTATTTAGGCATGTAGCCCTGGACAGGACAACTTGTTTAAGTTCAAATCGAGCAACAGAATATCGAGCAACAGAATGGGTAAGAAAGGGGGTTCAAGTGACAGCAGCTAAGAACAGGAAACTAAGGCTACAATTCCCACAGGTTCACCAAATTGGACAATAGAATATGTGAAATGTTTTGCCTGGTCTTTAAAAGACAACAACAAAAAAACAACTTGCTGTTTAAATTGACTGTAATTTACCAGGAACCTTGCCAGTCTTAATGCATAACAAAAAGCTTATTTTTGTTATGCGTAAAACAAAAATGAATTAAAGAGATTGCAAATTAAGTACAACTGTTGAAAAAAATAAAATAAAATTGCAATGCATGGCAAATTGGACAAAGATTGGAAAAATCTTGCCTTGTCTTTAAAAGACAACAAACAAAACAACTTGCAGTTAATGTACTTGTAGCCCGCCGCTTCCAAGTGTCTATACGTTTTTTCACGTAGTACTTCACAGCTTCCCAGGTCCTACCATTAAGTTCCTCTGAAAATGCATGGATACATTCAAGACACTGTGCTTTACCAGGAACCTTGTCAGTCATACATTACAAAAAATGTTGTATAAAATAAAATTAAGTGCAAACATTTCCAGTGAGCGGCAGTTGTGTGAACTAAAATGCCTTGATGAAGTCAGAGGAGGATGGGCAGACTGGTTTGAAATGAAGGAAAAGGCAACAGTTACTCAAATAACCACTCTTTACATCGAGGGTATGCAGAATACCATCTCTAAACGCAAAACATCCAACTTTGAAGCAGATGGGCAACAGCAGCAGAAGACCCCACCGGGTGCCACTCCAGCAGCTAAGAACAGGAAACTAAGTCTACAATTCACACAGGCTCACCAAATTGGACAATAGAAGATGGCTTGTCTTGCATTGAATAAAGACAACAAACAAAACAACTTGCAGTTAAAATGTATTTGTAGCCCGCCGTTTCCAAGTGTCTATACGGTTTTTCACGTAGTACTTCACAGCTTCCCAGGTCCTACCTTTAAGTGCCTTTGGAAATGCATGGATACATTCAAGACACTGTGCTTTACCAGGAACCTTGCCAGTCTTAATGCAGCGCATCAGCTTATGTTCAACAGCTTGTACTTCTTCCTTGCTCCACATCTTCCTCTTCCTTCTTGATTGATCTATAACAAATAATTAAAAATGTTTAAGCAAACATGGCGAGGAGGAGAGGGTGACACAACGATATAAGAGGCTTTGACTCGAAGATGATTATAGAGATGGTTACGACCCATTTGAAGACAGGTAAGAATATATGTATGAATGGTAAAATGTCAAAGCTTTGTGTGTCGTGCACATTTGTCAATTCTATATTAACAGGACTTATTTCTCAGTTTGGAATTTGATCAAAATTGAAAAGTGTGACGAAGTGCCTTTTACTTTATTATTATAACTATTGCCATTTCATGGCAAAATATGTTTATTCTGTGTTTCCTTGTGCAAGGGTTTCTCTTGTGTAAAAGTAAACTATTTACAAATAACAGAATGGATACGTTTTTGCATCAACTTTTATCACATTTTAGAGTGTTTCCTTTTTTATTACAATTATTATTATTATTATTATTATTATTATTATTATTATTATTATTATTATAATAATAATAAAAATAATAATAATAATGGTCCCTTGTTGTTACTGTGTAAAAGGAATTGAAAGAAACATTGTTGTTCAGCTTCTCCCCTCCCCACACACACCTGAAAGGTGTAACCGGTTATTAATAATAATAATAATAATAATAATAATAATAATTCCTTTTTGTTCACAGACAGGACTCAGAGCTGCTTGTGTCCAGCCCATCAGCAGTGTCAGCACCACCCCCTCTAGAAACTGCTTCAGCATCAATATGGCATGGCATTTGAAAATGCAAACAGTTTGTAAATAGTGTGTATTTCCTGTGTGTTCTTACATTTAGTAAATGGTTTGTTAGAATTTTTTTATTAGTTTACATCTCATGAATCATATGTGGTACAAAGTCTTCATTCAGTCTAATTTTCTCATGTTTTGTGAAAGTAGAGTTAGAGACAAATCTTCTTCCAAAAAGCAGCTGTCCTGTCATTCATGTATTGTGCAATTCACTAAATTTTTCAAGAGAATTATATTATTTAATAAAGGCTCTTCTTTCAAATAAATTTCCAGGTTTTTCAATAATCGAAATATATTCTTTTGGCATTTAAGCCAATGTTTCTCGACACATTGGTCTAGGACATAAGTAGACCTCAGAAAACAGGTAAGTGGTGAAATACCTTTGCTCTGTGATGAGGTTGCAGACTCATCGTCCTCTGTGCGTGTCCTCTGTATGGGTTTCCTCTTCTTCACATGTCTTGACGCTCCTTGAAAACAAAGAGACACAATGGTAGAAAGGTTCACTTAAAGCACTAAATCAAATACATTTTCATTCAAGTTTTTACACAAATTAGACCCCCATTAGATAAAAGCTTTAGATGTTTAACATACATGAAGTTTATAAAACACATGACAATAGTTGTGTGTTATGGTGTAAACAACTGAAATCAAATTATTCCCTTTCATGCTGGGAACACCCAGGAAGCCCTGTGAGTGCCCAGATCCCACTTCCAGAACCACTGGTTCAGTGAATGTACCTGATGAGTTAGAGGATAGACTCAACATCTCCTCTTCTCCAGATAGAGAGCTGTCTTCAGGTGCTTCCTCTAAATAAACACAGCAAAAAAATGTCGTCAACAAGCACAACAAACCCATGACATTTAAACCACCACAAATTAAAATTATAAAAATAGTGTGTGCAAGGTGAGGTTATACCATTTGGTTCAATGTTGATCTCGTCCAATGTCATCCCTTTAAAATGTGATGGCTCTCCTCTCCCACATGCGATGCGTAGCTTTGCAACTTTGGCAACTTGTCGTGAGTTAAAGGTTAAATAGACAAATTAGTGCAGAGCTTCAAAAACAATAAATGACAGTAAAAGTACTCTTATATTGAAATACGTTTATTATTAATAATTGTGTATTAACTGGATTATTACACCCTCTGGAACAGGTAAGTGGTGAAATACCTTTGCTCGGCTGTGATAAGGTTGAAGACTCATCGTCCTCCTCTGTGCGTGTACTCTGTGTGGGTTTCCTCTTCTTCACATGTCTTGACGCTCCTTGAAAACAAAGAGATACAATGGTAGAAAGGTTCACTTAAAGCACTATATCAAATACATTTTCATTCAAGTTTTTTCTCCTGGTATGATAAGGATATTGATTTGTGTATCTTGCATTGAATAAGATTGTGTCATTATATATAAACACATAATAAAATTACAGAAACTGTCCCTGGAGCAGACATTGAAGAAAGCTGAGTTAAATAGACAAATTAAAGCAGAGCTTAGAAAACAATGAATGACAGTAAAAGTACACTGATATTGGAAGACGTTTATAATCAATTAATAATTGTGTATTAACTGGATTGCTACACCCTCTGAAACAGGTAAGTGGTGAAATACCTTTGCTTGGCTGTAATGAGGTTGAAGACTCATCATCGTCCTCCTCCTCCTCAGGGTTGAAACCTATGGACGAAAAATGACATAACAAAAACAAATATATAAACAAATACACGTAGAAATATGGAATTCAACTTTTTCACGACTAAAACATATTTTAAGTTATGTAATTTTTGGTCCTTCATAGATACCACACCCAAGGGCCCCAAAACTGACACAAATTAGACCCCCATTAGATAAAAGCTTTAGATGTTTAACATACATGAAGTTTATAAAACACATGACAATAGTTGTGTAGTTGTGTGTTATGGTGTAAACAAGTGAAATCAAAGTATTCCCTTTCATGCTGGGAACACCCAGGAAGCCCTGTGAGTGCCCAGATCCCACTTCCAGAACCACTGGTTCAGTGAATGTACCTGATGAGTTAGAGGATAGACTCAACATCTCCTCTTCTCCAGATAGAGAGCTGTCTTCAGGTACTTCCTCTAAATAAACACAACAAAAATTGTTGTCAACAAGCACAACAAACCCATGACATTTAAACCATCACAAATTAAAATGATAAAAATAGTGTGTGCAAGGTGAGGTTATACCATTTGGTTCAATGTTGATCTCGTCCAATGTCATCCCTTTAAAATGTGATAGCTCTCCTCTCCCACAGGCCATCAGCAGCTTTGCAACTTTGGCAACTTGTAATGTCCCTTCAGGGAGCCGATAATATTGTCTATGGACTCTGATGTTGTGACCCATAAAGCCAGCGAGGCAGTCCTCCTCATTGTCTTTCAAGTTCAAAACTTGTGACATTGTTGCCATTTGTTTCCTTAATCTTGTCGATGTCAATGTTTGAGGGTCCTTCGCTCCGCATTCACATGCGATAGCGCGGATGGCATCAGAACCTCTGAGGTGACTTTCTGCCTCAGGTCTACCAAACAAATAAACATTCTCATTCGGCACATCACATGGTCGTCGGTAATTCACCAGCATCTGTATGGAGGACACCATGTCTGGGCTGAGTAAGACAGGTACCTTTTTGTCCCGCTTACCTTTGATTTCCACACGCTCAAAGTATTTGCAGAGCTTCTTTTCCACGTCGGTCAAGGCAAGGTCAAGATCTGGATTACTGGCAAAGGTGTTTCTCAACATGAAGTCATTCAGGGACATCTTTGAAACTTCTCCCTCTCTCCTACGATTGAAGACGATGACTTCACAGAGCGTTAGTCTAGCAAGACTTAACCAGTTCCTCTTATTTGGTGCAGTTTCAAGATTGAGTCGATACTTGGGCCTTTCTGCATCGATATGGTTGTGCAGTCTCACAACATCTTCACAGTATGGGATGAGAAGAGGTTTATTCCATTTAGACTCTCTGAGGTTCCTCAGTGCATGAGAAGACACCCACTCATCCCATTTATTCTCTTTCAATGTCCTGAACGTCACCGCATTTTCAATGGCCCTCTTGTCCCCGGACATCCTTGCTTCAAACTCTGCAATATCTGCTATTTTAGTTAGACTATGGCCTAGTTTGAGCGCCAAGGATGGAATCCTGAAACAGCTGGTGTCTTCACTCCATCCACAGACAATCTTCACAGCGTTCACAACATGGCAGAAGTTGGCTGGTTCAAAGAAGTCATGTATTGTCTGCAGCTTGCCAAGTGTCTTCGCTTGGATAACCAATCTACCCATTTCCCTCATTTTTTGTCTGATGTATTGGTGTTGGTTTTTGTCTGTGCCTTTTTTGTTATAGAAGTGTTCTCCTAACTTCAGAATATACTTTTCTTGTCGAATTATGTCCGTTATGTTGTCTTGATTCATGCCATTTACTAGTCCCCAGACTTTGTCATTTATCTCCTTTGGGACAGGTTGTCCAGCAGCACAAAGTGACTGCACTCTGGTTCTGCCTGGCTTTGTGCTTTCCTTTGCAAGTTTGCATTTCTTCATGTGCCGCCACATCGCCTTCCTTTTTAACAAAGCCTCACAGAATGTACAATGCAAATAATCAGTAACATTGACTGGTTCACTGCTTTGCTGCGAGGGAACAATCACCCCTTTGCCCTCCTCCAGCACTTCAAAATTGTGGTGACGATTTCCTTTGTTTCTTAATAGAGTTATCTGCAGCTTTCTTTCTGCTGATCCTTTTTGAAAGCTGAACGCTCGTGCTACCTCCACCAAGTTGTTGTGCTTTCTTTCCAAGTGCCGTGCAATTTTGGCATATGGTTTGAAACAGTAAAGACAGTAATGCCTTTTATGGTACAACCTTCCACCATTGGGTTTTTTTTTAAGCTGTAAGACCTTCACCTCCAACTCTCTGGAGGATTCTGAAGGGGAAGAGGACTCAGTAGAAGACAAGCTCTGTCTGCATTTAACAGGCTTGACACGACCCTTCAAGCGTGGAACAGAGTTCTTAGTTGAAGTGTAGTTTTTTCTTTCTTCCTCCGAAACGTCTGTTTCTGATGATGATGTGTTAGGCACATACTCATCCTCACTGCTTGTGATTGATTGATCTTCAGAGATCCTAAGCATTTTTTTTGTAAGCTGGAAGAGAAAATCAGATGGGACTCAATTACTTACAATTACGTTTAAATTAAGAATATTTCCCACTTCATTCTTCAAATAACCACACACTTACATTTATTTTATTGGGATTGTATGTGATAGACCAACACAAAGTGGCACATAACTGAAGTGGAATGAAAATGATACATGGTTTTATTTATATATATATATATATATATATATATATATATATATATATATATATATATATATATATATATATATATATATATATATATATATATATATATATATATATATATATATATATATATAAACGGCGACTCCGTTGGCACATGTATGAAGTGCGAGAACGAATGTGTTTGTGTAAAATGAATCCAGATATGACTATTATAAGTCATGTATGTCTATCATATATTGGGAGTTCCTTTGCAAAACGGATAAAGCCATTTTTATCGTCAGGCCACATTTTACTGATAAATCATTTTAGAGAGGAGCAAATGTTAAAAGTGTCTCACATCACCCCGTTCTCCCCTACTCAGTGTGAAGTCACGTTACTTTAGACAGAAATAAAGTGTGGATACACACTCATACTTCAGGATAATAATAGCGGCGGCGATCCGGTCGCAGCCTAGCCTAGCCTAGCCTATAGCTTTTCCAATTCATTGAATAATTTATCCAGTGTAGAAATATACTCATACACTCTGAAGTGTGGGGGTTTGGATTGAGCAGCGGACCTTGTAAACAGCTAGATTATACGCTGTTCCTTTTCTTTGGCAAGTTTTACGGGACATCAGGCCGCCCTGGTTAATTAATGGTCTAATTTTCCATTTCCGTTGCCGTTTGCCAAGATCGCCTTCATGGACTCAGTGAATTATATTAACTTGGGGCGTTTCAATGACTATGTATGGGTAAATATGGGCGTTACGTGAAGCCTGCAAAGGCTGCGCCACATTTAGAGTAAATTGTGATTTATAAAAGGAAAACAGGCGTAGGACGTGAGTGCGCACTGTTTCATAAATCTGAATATTTTTGTTCACACATACATCCTTTCTTCGAGTTTCTTCCATACACCAGCTTGCACGTGAATCCCACGCAAAGTTTTATAAATGAGGTCCCAGGTATCACGTGGTATTTATCAAATGGTCGTATCTCGGCAGATCAGCAAGATTTGATAAATGCGACGACTGAAAAAATAAATAAAAATTAATTTGAAATCACGCCCCTATATTTTCTCAGTTTAGAGGCCTCGCCGAGAGGTTTGAAGACATGGATATGCGCATTACGTTAAAAGAAGAGGAATTTCTCTGAAGTAGAAATTGACAGCATAACAGCGAAAGTAGAATTTTTTCTTTTTTTAAAGTTTCATTTCGGAACATTAAAAGCGGCATCAAAGAACGTCAGAAGGCAGCAGTGTGGAAGGAAATAACTGCTGCGGTCAACAGCGATGTCCAGCTGAGGTTGGAGTATTTTAGGTTTACATCAGTGTTATCGCTCATATGATATGAAGTAGCATATACAATTTTATGTCGCAATTTCTTTACAAGTAGGGCCCTATGATTTCCGCGATAACGAAAACGGAATCACGGAATCGGGCAATAAAAACGTAATCTGCTTATTAACACGGAATGTCACGGAATTCGCCATTATTTTGGTGAAATTCAATTTCCAAGGCAAAGGGAAACAACACCGTTGAAATTAAAGCAGAACTAGGGAGGAGTTTTGGTTTGGCGACATCTAAAGACCAAACTACTGCCGTGAAAAGTAGAGCCTGGCTGCAGGATCGCTAATGTAACACACAGCGCCAAACCCCTTTCACAAATCTGTCTATTCAATGTTTACTTATGAATGTATCCATGTACGTAACTCTGACATGTACATAACTTAAATTATTGTTAATAATATGGTCTGTTTATAAATTCGGCATATGATTAAAGCATCTAAAAGCACGTAATCATGTTAAACGTTTACTGTTTTTAAGTTATTAATGCCCCTCGCTCCCGCAGATACACAGAACAGGGAGGTCTTATATTCAGCCATTGCTAAAGGGAGTGTTGTATTATGGAACGGCCGCTGTGGTACGAAATTCCAGTCTCAACAATGTTTCCTACACGCAATTATAACTCTAGCGTCTACAGCCCGTTGTTTTCATGTAGTGTAACTTGTGTAATGTGTTACATTATTCAGCTGTTGCCGTGATGTCGGCTAACGCTGATGCTAATGTTAACTAACTCTCCGTCGCACAATGTAGGTTGATGTTGCAGCCAGCTGTTAGGTGAAGCGCTGTCCCACAGGTAAAAGCCATGGACTTATAAAGCCTGTCCAATATTCACTCTAGTCCAGCTTCTTGCAAAGTTAATAAGGACTTTATTATTTATGAAAAATAATATTTAATGTTTCACTTGAAGCACAAAATGAATGGCTTTATTTTCTGTTATAGCCTAACCCAACAAATTTGTTTTTTCGCTTTTTTTAAGCACTAAAAACAGTGCAATGCTGCAATGTATTTTAAATTTAGCCTTATATCTGATTAAATTGTTAGAATATTATTTGTTTGCAATAATTAGACACTCGTTCTAATGACGAAATGAGTGTTAATTGTAAAAAAACGGAAGTCATGAGATTAAAACGGAAAAAACGGAATTTGTGAAAAAATAAAACGGAGTTTGGAAAAAAATAAAACGGATTTCATAGGGCCCTATCATAGGCTAGGTGAAGAAAAAGTGTTCCGACTTAAAAATCGCCACTAAAAAAAGTGTGTTGCTGCTCTGAAATGCAACACCAACTGGAGGTGCAGGCATAAGTGGTAGAGGAGAAACAGACGTACCAACTGTCTGATAAGGGAAATTAACCTTTAAAAGGCCCTGGCAACCCTCACAAATAAATAACATTAATGTTGGGTTTCTCAATGAGCTGTTTACAATTATCTGATTAAAAGTAAGTTTTCATAAATATTATGAAATTTTGTCTAAAACTGCTTTTTTGCTGTCTAGAATATTTTGCAGGGCGGTGTGGGCGTGGTCAATAACGTTCTGTAAGGGAACATTCTCTCAGTCATGGCGCTGAGCAGGTTTAGCCCAGTTCAGACTAAAGAATCACCACAAAAGAGACGCAAACCGAGACGCAAACTTGAAAATGCTGCACATGCTCACAGTGAGCCTGACTGGCAGTTCACACTGCTGCACCGGGCTGCGACGCTAGCTGGTTTCCCTAGCATTACTGCCGAGGTCCCGGGTCAGAAAAACAAGCCGAAAGGTGCCAGTTAATGGTGGAAATAAATCGCTTGCTTTAGCGATCAATTAAAATAGAAACTAAATCAAAAGTGCGTCAAATAAATAAAATGTAAGGCTAAATGTTGTGCATTGTCTTTTTATCATAAAGAGCAGCGTACTAATTGCATAGACTACATATTTAAAACTAAACATGTTAGAAGCGATGAATGAATGCAGCTCCCGTGCTGCTCCAAGACGGAGATAACTGCCCTTACGCAGTCCCATGCAGCGCTCCTAAGTGGCCGGTGTGTGCACTATTGAATCAGCGTCTTACTGTGTTGCACACCATAAGCTGCCCATTTTTAAGTGATTAATATGTTTATCTCGGTCTGAACAAACACTGCATTAGTATTATCTACTAACAATTGTCCCACAAAGTCAAAGGCTACCCGGCACAGCAAGTCCATGCTGTTTACAAACTTGCATACACAAGGTGAGAGCTGGCGTGGGATTTGATCGTACACTTCGCTCACGTCCATTGCTGAATACTTTTGCACACCACATTTGAGTTTTTTTATTTATGAAAAAAAAGACCATGTATCACTTTCATTCCACTTCACAATGATGCACCACTTTGTGTTGGTCTATCACAAAAAATCCCAATAAAATAAATGTACGTGACAAAATGTGGAACGTTTACGGGGTATGGATACTTTTGCAAGGCACTGTAGTTCTTATTTTTGTCATCACAACTGATTTCAAGATACACACAGGTTTGTCTGTAAACTTACAAAGACACTCTCTGTTCTGCGCAGTGGAGGGACATCTGGGTCTGAGGGGCACCTGTCCATTTCCTGTAAGGGCTACAAAAAAAAAACACTCTCAAATACAATTAGCAATTGCAGAATAATACATTTTTACATTCTAAAGCAGGGGTCTCCTACAGATTTTTTTTTTAAGTTAAAAAAATCTGACAGAGGTAAATGCACCTCTTTCCATGGTCAAAACTTTGCGAAGGGCCGCGATTTGCAGTAAATTAATGTTCACATGTGTCTCAAAGGGTTCCTCTATCAGCTGGTGTGTGTGTGTCTGTGTTTGTGTGCGGCTCTGTGGCTCTGCATACGGCCATGTGTGACTACGGCATGCAAGCGGGAGAGTAAACGAGCAGAAGCAAGCCGTCACTGAACTGGTGGCGAAAGTAAATGCAGCTGAACAGAAAGAAGTGCTCTGTAAAGCTAGAACAGTTAAAGACTCCACATCACCGTGGCAACACAACCTATCTATCAGCTCAGACAGCGCAGAGAAAAGTCTGATGAATGCATGAGAGTGATGGCCCAGGCAAGTTTCAGTAATGCCTCGTTTCCACCGAGTAGAGCGGGTCGGATCGGAGCGGTTTGGTCCGGATAGTTTGGCTTTTCATTTGCCAAGTTGGGTAGGGTACGGTTTAAGCGCACCTAACCGCTCTAAACCGCTCCTAATCTCAGTACTCCTCCGTAGGGGTACCAGCCGCCTGAAAGCGGGCCGAAAATGTGGAGCTACACACCCCCGTCATTTGATTGGTCGAAAGAATCATTTCCGCCATGTGTACACTGTGTCCCACTGCTAGTCACGTAGCTGCCGCAGCCAGCGCTGTTCGCTCATGAGTTGCACCGAGCCGTTTCTGTGTGTTTTCGCCATAGATAGTAGGCTAGTAAATACACGTTCACAACAACACGGGGGGAATAAAGAAGCGGCTGGTTTGACCAAGCAAAAACGAGAGATCGCTGGTTTGACCACAGTTGGTAGAAATAATCATGAAGAGAGTCTTGTGTGTTGGCGACAATGTGAGCGCAGCACTGTTTATTGTATGGTGTTTTTCCTCATCATTAAATTAACCAGTTGGCTACACTGTGTCCCACTGCTACGATGTCACGTAGCGGCCGCAGCCAGCGCTGTTCGCTCACTGTCTCTATCAGTTGCACCGAGCCGTCTGTGTGCTCACAACAACACGGGGGAATAAATAGCCTAAAGAAGCGGCTGGTTTGACCAAGCAAAAACAAGAGACCGCTGGCTTGACCACAACTGTTCCACAGCCCGATAGTTTGACCCACATTCTGGGGGCGGGTATCGCAGTCCAGCCTAAATTCCGCTCTACCCATAAAGGTAGGGTCATAAACCCCTCCCTACCAGTAAAGGTAGGGTCGGCGGTGGAAACAACACCGAGATTCTTAAAAGTGAGCTGTCCCGCTCTGACCCGACCTGCTCTACTCGGTGGAAACGAGGCATAAGTGTTTATAGAAGTACCACACTGTTACTGTCTTTGACCTTTGGAGAAATGTATTTAGTCATTTTAAGGAGAAAACACATTGTATTTATTATTTCAACTATTGAGTTATTTTTCAAACAACATGCTAGTGTAGGCCAAGAAGATTTATTTTCTGAATTTTCAATGCTGAATTATTTTTATGTTTTAAATACATGTTCCAAAACGACCATAACCTCTGTATTTAAAAAGAAATTAAGCAAGTAGGCTAATAATAACCATTAATGAATTATAGGCCATCGCATCGCAGTAGGCCTAATTGTCCACACTAATCTCACAACAGCCCCCCATCCAAAAAGGAACTTTAAAAAGGTTTAAGCCAATTATAAACAATAACATTATTAGTCAGTTAATTTCTACGGGTTGTAGGGCTGTACGGTATGGCCTAAAATGTATATCATGGTATAATTTGAAGCATAGACGGTAACGGTATTATATCACGGTATTTTCATTTATCTTTAAATGAATGCTTGTGAAGAGGTAAAATACTTGCTATTACTATAGGCAGGGCTGTACGCTTATTTTTTAAAGTGGTAGCACTGGTGCTAGCAAGCAAAAAAATTCAGTAGCACAAAAATAAATTTGGTAGCACACAAAGTATGATCGACAACTTGCACCCTAACCCTTGCATTTAGCTCTAATTACCTTTGAGCATGTCATCTTGGTTTTATTTGAGATTCTCAATGAATATGATATCCTAGTGTGCAGTAATAATTGTAGAAAAATGAATAGGGGTGCACTGATTGCAATTTAGACAAAAGAGTCTAACCTGCCAATGGCAATTTTTTTGCTGATTCAGAATTATTTCCCCCCAAAGAACTATAAAAATAATGTCTATACCTATATATTTTTATAAACATATCATTATTATATTAGGCTAATAATAACAAACATTTTTAGAACATTTCATTCTTTTAATGAAAACCATACTTTAAAACATTGAACATATAGCCTATTAAATAAATTAGTAAACATAGTTATACAATTTAGGCCAAGTTAAATAGGTTGTGTCAATTTTTGTTTAAATCATAGATAGTTACTGCTGTTGACTGCTTTCTTTATAGGTCCATGGTTGACTGCAGGGCTGTGAAGCGCTAACTTCCTGTTCTTACCTGCTTCAAAATAAAAGTCAACTCGCGTTTGGCTAGTAACCGACTTTTATTGTGAAAGCGCACAGGAAATGTTCTGTTTGCACACGCGCTAACTTGACTGCGTTAATGTAAAGAGAGCCGTCTCCTTCCTGTTTTAGCCGTTGGTGAAGTTAGACGCTGTAATCGCCGCACAAGCACAGATCCCGAGCACACATCTTTCACCAGCCAAAGTGGAGGGTAGACTTAATAACTTACTCGCCTAAGACTACATTCACCCGCATTTGGAGAGTGTTAATGTAGAGCCCTCTAAGCAGTATTTTTGCATAGCTCCTCTGTGTCTCAAACAGACAGCATCTGCTCATTAGCGCTGGTGCGACTGGACTTGTATTCATCATCGCACGTGATCAATTTCAGTAGCAAATGCGATCAAAACTGTCGCACTGTACAGCCATGATACTCTTGTATTTATAGGACATCTATTGCTTATAAAATAAATACAATTTGTATTAACTAGTAGAGCACAGTAACACAACACAGAATAAATTATCCAAATTGTTCAAGATGTTTTTGACTAATCAAAAAACAAGTGTTACGCTTGCCCCCGGTCTCCCATACAGAGGGATTTAAACAACATTAATTGTGCAATCTGCAATGTTCTGCTCTGTGGATGAGAATGGGAGGGGGTCAATATGTTTGTATATGTAAAGCACTCTATGCTGACTTCTTGTGTATGAAAATGACTCTATATAGTAAGTTTGATTTGACTATGACTAACTGGGGATGCTGCTGATGCTCTGGTGGCTGCCTTTTCTTTTACAATCGGTTTATGGTTCTATCATCTCTTAACTTTCATTTCAGTTTAAACTCCTTGTGTGGTGCTTATTTTTTATAAAAACTGACATGAAAACCATGCGCGCACAGAACAGTTTCCGCGAGGGGAAAAGCTTCATTGCGAGGACGCATTTCTCACCGGGCTGTGAGTGAGGAGCGCAGCCTGGCCCTCTCCAGGCGCGCGCAAGTGTTGTTCAACACTCGCTTACGTTTGTAGTTTGTCAGACTGGTCGCTCTTTATGTCATGACTGGATGAAGCTTTTCCCCTCGCGGATGCAATGCTTTGTACACCGCGAGGAGCATTTCTCAGCGGGCTGTTAGTGACGAAAACGAGCCCGACCGTCTTGAGGCGCGCGTAAACCAGTGTTCAACACGCTCACGGTCGCAGTATGAAAAACTGATGGCTCTTTATAGGTCACAGTGTTTGTTATTTTCGTATAGTGTTTTAAGATGTGAGTTGTTCAGTGCGGATGACATTATAGCTGTCAGTCATCCGGAGCGTCTGTTAGGTGAAGTTTCCTTTTCCTTCTCCCTCCCTTCTCCCCTCGCGTGCAAGTTGGCGCAGTAAACTATCATTCCACGGTTGAAACGTGCTTCCCCTGAGTTTGTTTTGCATCACCTGTTTGAGTAAGTGCATGGGGTTTCCCGATCGCTGTATAAGTTATAATTTATGCACGTTATTAAACGGTCGCGATTCACCGTTCGCAGCAGCTGTTTAATGTCTCATCAAGAGCGTATTGCTATAATGTTCTTTTCCCGGGATCTGTATGCTGCTGTGCATGTTAAAGAAGGAAATAAACGGAGGATACATCCTTACTCCTCGTCTCATCGTCTCATGCTTCATATTCTGACATTTTGGGCGGTGTATTGGCTGTGTTTTGGCCGACACTTCTGAAGTAAAACAAGTGATATTAGCCGATCAGCACTGTAACATAGCCTACATCCACCAGTTTCCTCTACTACAATTTATTTTTGTGAATGACACGGGATCTAGCAGCATTGTCATGGATGTATTGTGCACGTGCGACGCAGCGGCCGCCTGCATTCATTGTGGGCAGCGCTCATCACTGCTTTATAACTGCTATACCGGTGACAAGGTAGCGTCAAAATCCATATCATAGCGCAACTTCATACCGGTTTACCTTCTGTACCGTTTATACCGTACACCCCTAACGGGTTGTTCATTGTGATTTAAGAGTCAGTGAGCTCCATGGTAACACAGTGATTGACAGGCTGACTGCTCTTTAGCTGGACAGAAACTGCCCTTTTTTAACCCCAAACCCCTCTTTAAATACACAAACGTTTTGCCTTTACTGTTGCACAGTCGCGACCCAAAAAAAGTCGGTCACGTACTGACCCCCCAAAGGCCCATTCTGAGCCAGGAAAAACCCTGGACTTACCTCTAGCTCGTCAGTCTTCTCTCCCTCCTCCTCCTCGCCGCCTGTCTTCTCTCCCTCCTCCTCTAGCTTGGTCTTCTCTCCCTCCTCCTCTAGCTTGGTCTTCTCTCCCTCCTCCTCTAGCTTGGTCTTCTCTCCCTCCTCCTCTAGCTTGGTCTTCTCTCCCTCCTCCTCTAGCTTGGTCTTCTCTCCATCCTCTAGCTCATCAGTCTTCTCTCCCTCCTCCTCGCCGCCTGTCTTCTCTCCCTCTAGCTTGGTCTTCTCTCCCTCCTCTAGCTCGTCAGTCTGATCCTCTTTTTTCTCATGTTGGGTCTGGCCCTGCAAAGGAGGTCAGCACAGTAAGGAGAAACTTCATAACAAAGCCACCACAAAGGTTAGTCTGGTGGCAGGGCTCCAGACTAACCTTTTCTATTAGGAGCATTTTTTCCCAACACATTTAGGGGGCAAGCAGAAATTTTAGTGGTACACCTTAATAAATAAATAAATATATATATATATATATATATATATATATATATATATATATATATATATATATATATACACACACACTTTTCCCAATTTTACTAATTAGGCCCACTGATATTGTATTGACCACACTGACAAATGATATAGTTCTTTGTCTTTTTGATTTTGCAACACCTAATTGCCATGTGAAATCCTTCAGACATTTCTTTAGGAAAGGAACCCATTTTCACCACAGCCCCTTCTACATCTGAGCCCTCTGATTATTATCTCTGCTGAATCCTATGTAAGCAAAATAGTTACAGGACCAAAATAAAATAGTAGTAGCTAGATGACAACATCAACTAGAAAATGTTGACAATTCTGAAAGAGGCACAATTAATAGAAAATGTTGACCAAGTAATTTACAAATTAACTAGGCCTATTTACATACACAAACTCACTTTCCAAACTTTTTGGGTTGCCATATAACCACAATGTTAGCTTTTTTATGGATATGCAGTGGCCTATTGAATGTGGACCTATAAAATCATTTTCGTGTTCACAAACGTCACCTGACACACGGTGCTGTCTGTCTGCTGCAGGTGGGGGGGGGGGGGGTGTCTGCTCAGACTCAGCTGTCAGCGGTGAGGAGCGAGGTAAAAAAAAAGTTGGAAGATGTGCCGCTGGTCTTTAACTAGCCTTAGCGCTATGGCGGAGAGTCGGCAGGTATAGCGGAAAAAGTCGCCAGTTGGCAACATATTAAAGACGTGACAACAGCGGGACACTGAGAGGAGAGTAGGTCACGTGATCCGCGCAGTTGATCGTTTCACTGATCGATCTCTCTCTCTCTCAATGAAAACAAATATCGGTCGCGCCCCTCGATTTAAAAAGTACTCGTATTGTCTCAAAATGTTACAAAATGCGAGCATTTGGTCGCAGTCTAGAGCCCTGTATCAGACAAGCTGAGGCTGTCAGCGGCGAGGAGGAGGAGAGGAGGAGAAGAAGAAGAGACGGCATGCGTTGCTGCTCTGCTCTAGTGAACGCGGTTTTAAAAAAAAGTTGCAAGATGTCTCTGGTCTTTAGCAGCCTTATTGCTATGGCGGAAACGTGAAAGACATGACGACAGCTTGACACTACGATGAAAATAGATCACGTGATCCGCCCAGTTGATCATTTAATAACTCGCGGACTCTCCCTTCTTTTTCTCACGCACAAAGCACTAATAATGGCAGTAGTAATAATAAATGGAAACATAAGTCCGACGGTGAATGTTCACGTGCTTAGTAGTAAAAAGTACTTGCACTGTCTCAAACAATGGTCCCAAAATGCAGTCTGGAGCCCTGAATTTAAAATGGTGAAAACACTGTAAAATATGGGTCACTAGGCTTGACGAACGTTTGTCTTTTTACGGCCAAGCTGGTGCAACCAGCCCCTGTAGTGTACTGTATTAGCCAACAGCAGCTAGTTAGCATTAGCGGCATGCTTCAGTGTTCATCACAACATATCAATTAAAAACCACAGATGCATGCAACCATAATTATCTTAAAATCTTACCTGCTGCTGGTGTCGTGCTGCGCATTTCTCGTGATGAGCCCGTAATAATTTGATCCGTTTTTGAAATCTCTCTGTCGCTGTGTTAACTGCTGCCGTGTTAGCTGCTCCCGTGTCAGCTGCTCCCGTGTTCATTGCTGCCATCCGGATGAATGTGACTGTGGCTGTGGCTCTGTGGCTCTGGGTGGGGGATGGGGGACGGGCAGTGCGCAGTGCGCAGGTGCAATACGCGCGCGAGCCGCGGTGTCCTTTGAAGCCGATGGCCCATCAATTAACACTCAGCAGAGGACCACACAATATTCACCATTTGTCAACTGTGACTCACAGTGTAGTTTTACAGGCTAGTAAAACTCCAGTGAACTGCACAGTAGAAAATTGTTAGCTCTCTCTACTTGACCAAAGTTTCACTATACAAGTGGTGGACACTAACTAAGTACTTTTACTTTAGTATTTTTAAGTATTTTTAACCAATTTTACTAGTATTTCCATTCAATTCAACTTTTGTCATTTTAATGTTATGCTTTTAACACTTATAATCTATTTAGTACACTTTTATATGTTTATTAACTTCATATTCTTGAGCTTTGTCACCATACTAAGAGCACTCTATGAACACCATGCATAGAGAGAAGCACATATTTAGCTTATCACTTGGTTTACATAATGGTCAGGCAACTTTTGATAACTCTGCCTGCACCATAGCAACTCCTTAGCAATGAAACTTCTCAAGTTATACCTGCCATCAGAAACCAGCTTGGAAAGGTGTCAGGGGCAAGCCACAGCCAGTCTCCAACACATAGTCAAACAATCAGAAATAATGTATTTGTTTCCATATAACACTATGTCCCACCATTTTAACTTCAGTCTTACTGGGGATGCTTTTTGAGAGCTCCATGTAGGCCGACATGTTTCTGCTCACTCAGTTTAGATAATGAACCTTTAAGCTTTGAAATAAATCTTCTACTTGTTTTTCCTTCAAGACCTCTGGTTAAAAGAACACAAAATATTTTTCCTAACACTTTATACTTACAATCCTCTACATTTTAGAGGGAAATACTGTAGGCTACTTTCTAAACCTTTGCTCTTTATTGACATACATCATCTAGATGCAGTGTAGTTAGTTTGGCTGTACTAAATATTTGATAGATTCAATAGATTGAATCTAATAAATATATAGTACCCTCAAGTCGTTGACTAAATTAGCCTATGTATTAATGTTTCCATTCATGGACACAAGCAAGCCCAGGCCTAGATTCAGAGAGCACCTTGGAAGCCCATTATATAAAATGAAGCTATTTGTTTTTAGTGGTAATAGTGACCAAAATGAGTCAACATCACACAGTAGTGCTGACAACCATAGGGCACATGCTTGTCAAATCCTTTATTGTAGAGATTGGGTGTTAACGGGTAAGGCATATGTCAGTCTGTGCAACCTGTTGTGTCTCTGGAGGAGTCAAGCTCATAACAGGCATTTGATGTGCTGAGGACTGAGATTGAATTGGGAATCTAACTTATTTTATGAAGCATTGGCAATCGGTGCTGTAGTGTTGTTTTGGCAAGATCTACACTTATTTCTGCTTGTTTCATAAATGCAGAGAAATCAGTTGTCTTTGGTGGAGAGCAATCATAACTTGCGAACATGCCTTTTCCTGCATAACAGCTGACCAATCTATGAACCTGTCTAATCATTTCTTTACCTCGCCTTTTAGGTACTTTTGTTTGCCATCTCTGAAATGTTCCTGCTAATACCAGCCCAAGGGAACATGATTTACAGTCCTTTCATCCATCCATTTTATGCAACATATTTAATACAATCTTTTCTAACGACCATGCACATAGAAAATTGTGAACATGACATATACATTGCCCTTATGACACTTTAAACTACAATAGCAAAGTTGTGATTATACTGTTACAAGAACAAGGTATAAAAAATATGCATATTTGACATTATCGTCGGGGAAATGGTAATGTATAATTGCATATTATGACTTTGATCGAGAAAAAAAGCAACCGCATAGGTATTAACTGGGCTATTGTAGTGTTTTAACCCGTATTCACACCAAAGATATTAGCAGGCCTCTTCACATGCTGCTTTATTCACATACTTCCGGTAAGCCTACAACCACACATGACCTTGGACAATCTCTCATGGAAACTTAAAACTCTTTTCGACAAAACTTGAGTCTGTGAATTTTGAGTGTGGCTGACATGGCTCTGTCCTCTGACTGCAGTCTCTCTCAGCTGTCTGTCCCTGCTCTGAACACCCTAAAAGGGAAAAAAGTCACAATGCCACACGCCACTTACTACAAGCAAGCGATCCCATTTTTCCAATTTTTTTGTGAAATCTTGTGAAACATCTACTGTTATATTTTGCTTTACCTTACTGAATCTATTGGTCTATTCCGGTCTCTCCCTCTCTTTGTTGTAACAGACAACGTTACATGAGGCCTAATGTACAATATCAGCATTTGACTTAAACCTGCAGTGTGTAGAATTTTGGGTTTTATTTCATAGCAAATTTTGTAGAAAGTATTTATAATATCCATAAGTACATTTAATTTAGTGCATAATAGCTGAAAAAAATGTTTAGAATTATTATTTTTTCCCTTAGAAAGGGTCTCATATATGTCCATATTTCTGCATATTTTGGACCAAGGCCCAGTGCCGCCATCTTGAAAGTGCCATAGTTGGAATGTCATCAGGTGCATTGTTTAAAATTTAGAATTGTTCTTGTCCTTGAAGGCCACTGTAGCTTCTGTTATTATTCTAAAGGGGTGGGGTTACCCAGGGAGCGTTGCATTCTAGAACTTTGTAGAACTTTCTTGATGATGTCATATTACACACTGCACCTTTAACCATAACAAAAGCTAAAATAATATATGTTATTCTATAATACAGAATGAAGACTTTTAACAACTGACTTGCAGATATGCTCATCATGCACTGTCAACTCATACTCTAACCCAAACCCTTTATACATTTTAAAACCTCACATCTTGTCTCTGCTGTGCTGCTGCATTGCTGCTCTAAAACATACAAAATGGCTTCAATGAGGCATCTAATGCCTCGTTTCCACCTAGTAGAGCGGGTCGGAGCGGCTCAGAGCGGGACAGCTCACTTTTAAAATTCTAGGTGGTGTTTAGGCTGGACTGCGATAGCCCCCGCCAGAATGTGGGTCAAACTATCGGGCTGTGGAACAATTGTGGTCAAGCCAGCGGTCTCTCGTTTTTTGCTCGGTCAAACCAGCCGCTTCTTTATTTATTCCCCCATGTTGTGAGCGTATTATGACGATAGGCCTAAATGTACAGAGAAGGCCCGGTACAACCAATAGTGACAGTGACCGAACAGCGCTGGCTGCGGCAGAAACGTGACGTTGTAGAAGTTTTATATAGGCCTACTATCTATGAGTGAGACACAGTGTAGCCTTTATAGGTCTGTGAGTGTAGCCCACGGATTAATTTAACAACGAGGAAAAACACCACACAGTAAACAGTACTGCGCTCACATTTTTCGCCAAAGCACAAGACTCTCTTCACTCTTACCGAGGTGACTACACTGTGGAAATTTCAACCAATAAACGCATGGCATTTGTACCTCCGCCTTGTCGGCACCCTTTCAGTAGTACCTAAAATAGGAGCGGCTTAGAGCGGTTAGGCGCCCTAATATCCGTACCCTACCCAACTTTTGGCAAATGGAAAGCCAAAATACACATACCAACCCACTCCGACCCGACCCGCTCTACTCGGTGGAAACGAGGCATAAGGTAGGCTAGGGCTCAATATAAAGTTATAGTTACAGTATAAAAATTGCCCATTGTAGAATTAAACAGGAAAAAATCCACTTATTGGTCACTATGTATAGCATTTGTGCAGAACACTAGTGGGGTTTGCTAGTATAGCTGATAACCTAATCATAATTTGACCCAAACCTTATAGTACTTTGGAAATAATTCAATTATAATTGAAAATGTATCTGCAAATCAACTGCTGTGCACCGTGTTCCCCCTTCACACTGTGATAATCAGAAACAACAGCAAGTGATGAGCTCAGAACTCAGGAAGACAGTGAAAAAAGTTAGGAATAACTTTGGTAATACTGTGTGAGCAAGACAGAGGGGCCTGTGTTCTCTGACTGTTTAAGGATGCTTGATTTGTTAACAGAAATGTGCAGCTGTTAGCTGATAATGTTAACCGTGAATTGTCAATAAAGAACTGCTAATTGTTAGCCGCTAACATTGACAATGACACACTGATTTAAAAAGACAAATGCGAGCCATTTTCCACTACAGTGATCACTGGCTCCAGTGTTGGTACAATGAAACGTGATTTGCATAGCTAAATATATGGATTTAGCTGATGTATTTAAGTGTTTTGAAATGATGCTGTTTGCAGAGTCTGGCAACTTACAAATACATGAAATTACTTGCATGTGGTTACTCTTAACACAGTTGAACGGTCATAGTTAGGTTTTTGCCACCACTGAGTAATTTCTTCTGAACCGCT
Source organism: Hyperoplus immaculatus (assembly GCA_949357725.1). NCBI lineage: Eukaryota > Metazoa > Chordata > Actinopteri > Uranoscopiformes > Ammodytidae > Hyperoplus > Hyperoplus immaculatus. Next base: position 278,560 of record CASHTC010000964.1, on the reverse strand, counting down.
TACTAGAGATGGGATAAACAGTTCTCTTGACTGAAATGCAATCCTTGAATGCAACTTCATTGTCCAACAGTGCAACTGAATGCACCAAGAATGTTAGTTTGATCTTTTGATTGGTGCCATGCATTTGGTTTGGATTTGAAGAGAAGCTTTGAAACGTTTGCCGAAGGAGAAGACGAGCAGTATGCACCTTTGAGGTAAGAAGACTATATTAGTTTTGATATGCAATAAGTTTGGCTAACACCTTTGCAAACTACTGTTAAAATGTTCTTGCCTCCATTTGCATGGAACATTTTTGTGTGGTTTGAGGAATAAAGACAACAAATTAGTCTGTCTTCCTACTATGAATTTTCTGAAGCATGAAGGCATGTTTTTCAAACTGAAAATGTGCTAATTAAAGCTAACTTCAGCTAATGAACATGTCTGTCTTTTCTTTAGCTAAGCCAGACGTACAGTAAAGTAAGGTTATCCATAATTAATACATAATTAAATTAATAATATTACCCTTTGTGGTGTATCAACGATTATCAACATTTTCCGCTTAAACTCGCTTACAACACAGACTTTGATCTATACTTTAAAAAAGTAATTAGTTATAGTTACTCACTACTTTTTCCAAAAAGTAACTGAGTTAGTAACTGAATTACTTTATAATAGAAGTAACTAGTTACCAGGGAAAGTAACTATTTGCTTTAGCCGACTGTAAAAAAAAAGTTGCTATAGGCCTATGTCAAAGAAAAAATATTTTTCTGAGCAGTTTTCACAAGTCAGTTGAAATGAGTTGAACAGACAGGTAGGCCTACTTGTAGCCTACATAACCTTCACTATTTATTGCACATCAACAGACAGCAAGAGGTTTATCCTGCACTTCAAGTATTTTGTTCTCAACAAAAGTAGTAGCGGAAACTGCTGAATGTACCTTGCTGATCTGCTATCACTGGATTCACTTCAGGGGTGTCGGCTAAAACACCACTTAAGGCCAAAAACGGACTATGAAGCATGAGATGATGAGAGGAGGAGTAAGGATTTATCCTATGTTTATTTCCTTCTTTAACATGCACAGCAGCATACAGATCCCAGGAAAAGAACAATAGCAATATTCGGCTCATGATGACACGCTAAACAGCTGTTGCATCCGGCGAATTGCTGCCGTTTAATAACGTGCATAAATTATAATTTATAGACGTCGGGAAACTACATGCACTTACTCACAAGGACGATGCAAACAAACTCAGGGAGACCACGTTTCAACCGTGAATTGATAGGTGGTTACTGCTGCAACGTGCACGCTCACACAACAGAGAGAGAAAGAAAAATAAACTTCACTAAACAGGCGCTCCGGCTGACTGACGTGACAGCGCTAACTGACAGTTATAATCATCCACACTGAATAAAACACATCTTAAAACACTATAATAAATAACAATCGCTTATCTCGTTGTTAACCTACCGTTCTCCTTACTAGCAGTGTGTGTAGTATGGAGCCAGGGGTGCGTTCGGATTACACAGTTTATTCAATCAATTCATAGTAACGCATTTAACGTTCAGTAACGATAACAGCGTTGTAACGACGGAAAAAGTAATTAGTTAGATTACCCCGTTACTGAAGAGTTAACCAAAGCCGTTATTTTAAACAGCGTTATTCCCAACACTGGTCATAGGTCACAGTCAAGTCCCAAGTGCCCCTTCACAGGATAGACATTTGCGGTAAAGGATTCCGAGAGACACGGTCCACAGAGGAGCTTGAATTAAACAGAACTATCAAAGTTCACTGGAGAATTGTTTAATATCTTATTGTGAGCATATTGGCATTATTACCATTTAGCTCAAAGCACCACTGTACCAAAATTTGGCATCACAAAGCCACTAGAATGGCAGCAGTTCTTTCGTCTTGTTGGACAGTTATTGTACAGACCAATGATGGTTTCTGATACTCACTGAGGCGAGTCTTAACACAGTTCAAACAAAGCAGGGCATTGTAATCTCACCCTGGAACAGAGATAATATGTCAGTTATCATAGGAGATAAAGATACTGAGTCCAATTTAATCGGCCGATTATAGCACATCTCCGAAAAATCGGCAAAATGGCCGCCGATTTTTTGCCTTTTTTTATTTTTTTATTTAAGCAATCATGTTGAGTTAGATAGGTACTGGAGGAAATGCGTCATTTCACTTTAGACATATTTGTATCACTTTATTTTTTTTAAGATAATGCATATTTCAATAAATAAAAAGCTCCTGTACACCTATCAAGAGTAACAAGTATTTATGTACATTTAAGGGTTCAAACAAGTATTTTTTTAAATATATATTCATGGGATTTCTTAAAAAAACAATCGGCATCGGCACCCAAAAATGCATATCGGTCGGGCCCTAGTAAAAATATGCAAAATATTTGATTATGTACAATAGTTATATCAGCTGCCTCCCTCAATGCTATTCTTTATGTTGTGCAACAACACAAAGAAAGGTTTTGGACTACATTAACTGAGTGGAGTTTTCCTCCTTAAAGTCTGTCTTCATCACAAAGTAGAGAGTGCTTTATATATTTAAAGTACAATGCATTATTTTATGGATGTTTTTACATACACTAAGCCAGCATGTCAACTCTCATTCTTATTGTTTCCAAACAGGTTTAACAAGGACATTGAGTTCATGATTGGCCACAAGCCCAATATTTTCTGGCAGGTGACATGGAGGGTGATTATTCCACTCATTATGGTCTTCATCTCGATTTTCTACTTTGTCACCCAAATCTCCAAGAGTCTCTCCTACTTTGTGTGGGACCAGGACACGGTAAGTGTGCTCTTTGTAGTATTTTTTAGCCTGAAGACCATTTTAAATGTGGTGTTGGGATCATGACTGATGGAGAATCATTCCAGGACATCATTTGTGTTGTGCATTGTTGTGAATTGTAACGTTTTATTTGACTCTCACCATAGGAGAGCTTCCCTAAGGACGTCCATATCCTTCCTGGATTTTCATCATCATCTCTAGTCTGGGTGGAATTCCCTGTTTATCAATCCCAGGAATGGCCCTCTTCAAGTATTTTTTCAGAAGAAGGGGTTTTATTGTTGTTAGTGTATTATGTGTATGTTCATCCAGGGAGTGGAAGGAACAAGGCTGGCCTTCATTGTGTTTACAGAAACCATCACCAAAATAAATGCCTGGTTCTCCAATCTGGTCTGTCCTCTTTTTAAAAAATGGCCCCATGTAGGACTAACTGGTAACCTGGAGTAATGACTGATGTGTTCAGCAATCAGGTGAAGGAGAAGGGAGTGTCTCCCGCACAGTGCCAACAGGTTCACGCTGCGCTTTGCATGACGTGCGTGTTTTTATTTTGCTTCCCATGTTAACAGGACCGTCAATACAACCCCCATGTCAGTATGGAGCTGAGCTGCGCCAAACTGACACTCAACTGACACACAGCTAAATCAGCTGTGTGTCAGCTTGAGCCTATTCTTCTTGTGAGCCGCACGTCCAGCAGCAAAAATACAGTAAAAAAAATTATGTTTCACATCGTAGGCTAGCCTACATGCCACATTACGGTGCATTGACATAGGCTTACATATCATAACCATATGAAACAACAATAATTTGATGTTTTTCTACTTCATTTAGGCTAGATGTAGGCCTATTTCTTAATAATTTTTAACTCCATATTATATAAATGATATATTTCGCAGTTTTCACTTTGTGCTTCCTGCTTCTCTCCACAACAGAATATCTGTCCAATGAATGAATGACCTCAGATCACATGTGGTTTTGCTTCATAATGCTGGTTCACTTGCAAAAGGGGCAATATGAAAGTGGACCACACCAAACAAAAAAAATCTCAAATATATTTGGTCTGGACCAAAGCAAGTGAACTTGCGGACTTTCCCAGTGTGAATACACCCTTACGGCCTGTGTCCACCAAACACGCTTTTAAAAGGCGGAGCGCTCCGTGCGCTGCTTTCAGCGCGCCCTGTGTGTGCACCAACGGCTGGTTGAGCAGCACTTTTCTTCAAAAGTTCAACTGTTTTTAACAAAAAGTGCTCGGAGCGCTCCGCATAAAAGCGCAAGGCGCAGGGAGCGTTAAACCGCCGCGGGTGCTTTTTAAAAGGCGCACTGCATGCGCATCCTGCCATAGAGAATCCGTTGCAAACAGGCACTCCGCCTTTTAAAGCGCGTTTGGTGGACACAGGCCCTTAGACTGATAAGTATACGGAACCCTATGATGTTTATGGTATTCAGCTGAGCACTGGATGCTACAAGTACAGAATATTATTTTATATTTTACGTGTTAAAATGGTCAGTGAACATTCTAAGAAGTGGGAATTGACAGGGTTGTAAATAGTGCTATTCTTGCTTAACATACAATAAACGGATTCTAGTAGTTCACTAAAATCCATTCATTAAAAAATGCATTTACCTGCTCGTTCAGTGCTTAGCTGGAGCCCTGATATTCACGACATTGTCACATGTTTTATTAACTGGTGGGAAAATGTTAAAACTATGGCAAATCTATCTTTCTAAACTGAAAAACAGCACTAAATGATTCCATTAACATAAGATAACCACAAGATCTATAATTATATAAATGCACAAATGTTGAACTTTTTTCAAAGCACAAAGCTGAGAACTGTAATGAGCGTAAAAAATGAAAAAATGCAAATTCTATTAAATTCTCATGAGATTAGAGGCCCAAAATGTAATAATTAGGTAACAAAAATTCTATTAGAAGATAATAAACACATTGTTATGACAAAAATGGCACATAGAAAAGTGCACACACTGAAAAAC
>CASHTC010000964.1:266277-271277 GCA_949357725.1 Hyperoplus immaculatus | reverse complement strand
GATAAAAAATTAAGCACATTTATTTTTATTTTTTTAAGATGTTTTTGGGGCATTTTCAAGCTTTATTAGACAGTACAGAGTTGAAATGTTGAGACAGAGAGAGAGAGAGAGAGAGAGAGAGAGAGAGAGAGGGGGGGTGACCTGCAGTAAAGGTCCACGGGTTGGATTTGAAACCGTGACCACTGCAACGAAGGCCGGAGCCAATATGGTACGCGCTCTATCCACTACGCCACCGGAGCGCCCCAAGATTTAAAAATTCTGACCACTACATTACGTACGACCCCAATTTCATTGTATTTCTAACTCATTGTCGGTCATACAGTGAACAGTCTACGTTTAAACTGATTTTGCTTTTGAGGTCAGATAAGCCAAAAGCTATTGGTCAAACAGGAGCCAGGAGCCTTTCTAAAAATGTTCCTACAATTGTTTAAGTGGTGTTTTTTTTGTTGTTGCCTATGCCGCGCACCATTGTTTTGTTTTGTTATTATTTGAATGTTGTGCTCCATGCCATGTGCTGTGGCCGAGAGCCGTGAATTAATAAATTTAAATGAAAATGACCCTGCGTTCCAATAACCATACTTCGATACTATTTAGTATGCCAGAAAAAGATTTAGGATGTCCCATTACATGCAGGTCAATTGTAGTATGCCGAAAATACCTGGATGCCCCACTAACTCCAATAACATTTTGGAGTATTCTTCTTTATTCTTGACATTTCTCGACATAATGAAAAAAAATCTTCCTCATCTGTTTTTTTTTCTCTCTCTCTTGTCTGTGGCCCTAAAACTCTTCTGTACTTTAGTATGTAGTGTAGTAAAAAGACTAAAACTCTTCTGTACTTTAGTATGTAGTGTAGTAAAAAGACTAAAACTCTTCTGTTCTTTAGTATGTAGTGTAGTAAAAAGACTAAAACTCTTCTGTACTTTAGTATGTAGTGTAGTAAAAAGACTAAAACTCTTCTGTACTTTAGTATGTAGTGTAGTGAAAAGACTAAAACTCTTCTGTACTTTAGTATGTAGTGTAGTAAAAAGACTAAAACTCTTCTGTACTTTAGTATGTAGTGTAGTAAAAAGACTAAAACTCTTCTGTACTTTAGTATGTAGTGTAGTAAAAAGACTAAAACTCTTCTGTACTTTAGTATGTAGTGTAGTAAAAAGACTAAAACTCTTCTGTACTTTAGTATGTAGTGTAGTAAAAAGACTAAAACTCTTCTGTACTTTAGTATGTAGTGTAGTAAAAAGAAAGAGTATGTGATTTGGAACGCAGGGTGAATGTGAAGTGAAGCCAAACCTTGATGCTGTGGAAGGGGCCGCTGGGTCGGGCGGGAGGTCGTGACGTCGCGGGTTCACACTTCATGTTGAGATCGTTGGCGCCCATTAGGTCATTTAATAATATTTACCTCACTGAAGATCACAGCAAAACCTGGAGAATACAAACAAAGACATCTATCAGTTTAAATGTGCTCTGAGGAACTTTCCGTTTGTGTTAATTCTAGCGCCCCCCTTTGGACAAAAGCGGTACTGTTTTTACCACGCCAGCTGTTGTTCCTGGGTGAGCGTATACCCATGACAAAGGCATTAAGAAAAACCATATAAAAATAGCATTCTTTGCACTGATGGTCTCGTTTGCTGTTACATGCAATGTATGATCATCAGAGGAAAAATTAGACTGTTTCAGAAATATTAAAAAGTTCCTCGTAGCACCCTTAAATTGTGACGGACTTACTGTTAGAGAAATACATTTAAACTTCTTCCTACTCCCAATGCTGGTTAATGGAATACACTGTATGTTATTATATGATTTTTATTATTATTTGAAATTTTTATTTGTGAAGCAATTTAAACATTGTTTTTTTTTTCTTCTTATGTTTCTGAAATTATTTTTTTCTCTCAATTAAAGGTGCAGTGTGTAATATGACGTCATCAAGAAAGTTCTACAAAGTTCTAGAATGCAACGCTCCCTGGGTAACCCCAACCCTTTAGAATAATAACAGAAGCTACAGTGGCCTTCAAGGACAAGAACAATTCTACATTTTAAACAATGCACCTGATGACATTCCAACTATGACACTTTCAAGATGGCGGCACTAGGCCTTGGTCCAAAATATGCAGAAATATGGACATATATGAGACCCTTTCTAAGGGAAAAAAAAAATTCATTATGCACTAAATTAAATGTACTTATGGATATTATAATTACTTTCTACAAAGTCTGCTAGGAAATAAAACCCAAAATTCTACACACTGCAGCTTTAAATTCAATTAAAAATGTATTTCAAAGCTGTTCAGCAAACTCAAAGGAGAGAGAAGGGTCATCTCTCCCCCTGACTCTCAACATGTCACTGCATCTGTAACATAAACACACAGTCAGTAAAGGGGCCAACAATGACACAGAGGCTCATGCATCCTCCATGGAAACAAAAGTGAGGCCAAATATACATGCTGCCGACCCCTAGAAATTTGGCGAATTTACACACACACACACACACACACACACACACACACACACACACACACACACACACACACACACACACACACACACACACACACACACACACACACACCACACACACACATATGCCAATCTTATGTGACCCTAGATTAAGTGGAAGTCCCATTTACTAACAGGTTACATACACAAAAAAGATAAGCCCCCTCCCCCCCATGCACGCTACCACACACTAAGCACTAGATTTCCATGTAGTATTACATGTAGGCGCCAACAATGACACAGAGGCTCATGCATCCTCCATGGAAACAAAAGTGAGGCCAAATATACATGCTGCCGGCCCCCAGATATTTTGGTAATTTTAGTTTAAACTGAATTTAGACATGCAGGCGCGCACACACACACACACACACACACACACACACACACACACACACACACACACACACACACACACACACACACACACACACACACAAATGCCCCTCTCATTTGAAAGTGGAAGTACTTAAGTGGAAGTCCCATTAACTAACTAGTCTAATACACTGGTTTGAATAAGGTTTTAGGCTATTTAAAAAAAAGGGAAGGGGCCCCCCCAATGCACTCTACCACACACTAAGCACTATATTTCCATGTAGTATTTGTGCAGTAAAAACAAGGCTGCAGTTTTTCCACAATCACTCAGAGCATAAAGGAAGTACCAGCGTGTGCTGCATGTTTGTACAAAGAGAGAGGGAGAGAGAGAGAAAGAGAGAGCGGGAGGGAGTCAGAGAGGGAGAGAGAGAGAGAGGGAGGGAGTCAGAGAGGGAGAGGGATAGTGAGGGCGAGAGAGAGGGAGAAACAGAGAGAGAGAGAGAGAGATAGAGAAAGAGGGAGAGTGAGAGAAACAGAGAGAGGGAGACAGAGAGAGGGAGAGAGAGAGGACACAGAGAGAGAGAGAGAGAGAGAGAACACGAGAGTGAAAGCTGTGGCAAGAGGCCTGGATTGAAGCCAAAAGGAGAATTTAAAAACAAATACTAATTTACTTGTCATTTTGCCCGTTTCTTTTGCAATGTCCTCAGTTTAGTGTCTCAAAATCCTCTGAAATTAAAATGATCTATCTAATCTATGTATGTAATCTAACAATAATATCAATCCACTACTTCCTTCAGGTCAATATAAACCTAAGTATGCTTCAGACGGTGTAGTTACACAGTCTTTTCTAACACTGCTTTTATACAGACATGTATGGCAGCGTTTACAAACTTTACAAACAAACGTTTTCTTCACAGCAGACCCGGGTCAGAATCCAGCCCGGGTCGTTCTCTGCATGTCATTCCCCTCTCTGACACATTTCATCTCTGTCTCTACAAAATTGTCTAACAAAAGCAAAAGGAACTTCTAGTGTGTGTTCATTCTAGCGCCCCCCTTTGGACCAAAGCGGTAGTGTTTTTACCACGCCAGCTGTTGATCCTGGGTGAGCGTATACCCATGACAAAGGCATTAAGAAAAACTATATAGATAAATAGCATTCTTTGCACTGATGGTCTCGTTTGCTGTTACATGTCATTTATGATCATCAGAGGAAAAATGAGACTGTTTCAGAAATATTTAAAAGTTCCTCGGAGCACTTTTAATGAAAAACAAAAGTCCCAGATAAGACAAGAGCAGTGCAAGAGAAAGTGAAAGATTTTTTGGGATTTTACCTGATTATAGCATCACGAGGAAGGAAGGAGATATAATCATCAGAGGAATGTCAACAGAGGGTCCCAGGCTGTGTTTTCTATGTGGTGGTCTTTAAATCCCATCTGAGCTCTAAACTAAACTCACTGATATAAAACAGAGAGCTGACCCCCGACCCTCTCTCTAACTCACACACACACACGCACACACACACACACACACACACGCACGCACTCACACACGCACACACACACACAAAGGGACACACTCTTTACACACACACACACAGAAACAATTAGCTTAAACAACACGTCAGCAGTTTGCAACAGACGTCACACTCTACACAAACCATTATGACAAGAGAGGCAACTGCACAACCCAAACCTTAACAAAGCGATAACTACAGCATATCAACTTTCAAATAGGGAACTCCACCTACAGATTAAGGAAAGCAAGGCAGGTTTAGTTTATATAGTGTTGTGTGTGTGTGTGTGTGTGTGTGTGTGTGTGTGTGTGTGTGTGTGTGTGTGTGTGTGTGTGTGTGTGTGTGCGCGTGTGTGTGTGTGAATCCAAGTTGTGTTTCAAATTTTTGAATCGTAAAACAAATGATGAATGGTACTTATGACACGCAAAGTAAGGCCTGTTTTCACTCCCCAAACCAAACACTCAATTACTTAAAGCCCCTGGAAACTATAAACCCAAATCCACCAAAGCCTTCTAACTATGTAATGCGGGGAGTTAGTTTCATGATAGTAAAGCAAGCATCTATCTATCTATCTATCTATCTATCTATCTATCTATCTATCTATCTATCTATCTATCTATCTATCTATCTATCTATCTATCTATCTATCTATCTATCTATCTATCTATCTATCTATCTATCT